>JBCEWB010221481.1:0-24053 GCA_039654565.1 Peronia peronii
TAGATCTGCAATATATCCATAGGGAACATCTTGGTCTATCAAATCTGCATTTTCAAATACTTTCATGTCTACTCTGATGAAATCTGCATTTATTTCTTTTGACATTTTTCTAGTCGAACTTTCACTTTCTATCACTATTCCCTCTTTCTTTAAAAAACATCTTAGAAGTCTGTCTTGGTGCCAGCTTAGCCCAATGCTTCCTTCATAGCTAAAGCTTGTACTTTGGCTATCTTTATTTTCCCCTGTATGCTAGCTGTCTTGTAAATTTGCTGTCGACAAGTTGTTGGTACAATTTTGAGTTCTGCTGCCATTTGTGCATCCAATGATTCCTGTGATGTTCCTGAAATGCTTGGTGTGTAGTGTTGGGCTAATTTTGATTGTTTCCTTTTGACAGCTGTGCGCACAAGAGCTGAATGTTTTCATGGGACGATGACTTTCTGTAAGACCAGAGGCTGTCCCTTTGTTTTACACCTCACAATTCTTTGTTGAGGATCAGCCTTTAGTTTTCTTTTGATGAGAGAAGTGAGCAACTCTTCTTCATCATTTGTCCGAGGCCCATCTTTACCTTTGTTATAACTGTCATCAGTTGAGGTGTATAACTGTTTAATGTGTGGCGATGTTGCACATTCACATGTTGATGTTGAAGGCATCAGAAATTTTGAGGGTGTTGAATAATCGACAGGATCAAAAGAACAGTTTGAGGTGCTGGAACATGTACTAGTAATAGTGTCCTCTCCATCAGTTTTATCACACGATATTCCTTCAGTGCTCTCTGCACCATCCACCACTGTTATATTTTCATTCTCCACCGTGTTCCGTTTCTTTGTGACACATCCTAGTCTCAGCTGTTCACCATGAATGCACACGGAACAGGCGAGGTGTTTTTTAACTACAAAAGCACACCAGATAGCTTTGCTGTGTTCAGCTAGTTTTTTGGCCACTTTAAGTGCACCAGCGCTTTGTCTCCTCTTGGTATTTTTAATAAATGAGAGACAAGTTTGGCATATATACTTAGAGTGAGTCCCATCTTTGTCTTCTCTTACATCAATAGTAAAAACAAAATGAATGTCCTTTTTCACTGTCTCACACATACGTGGTTTTTGGTGCCTATTTCTTTGTACCTGAGTCACATTTTTCCTCCTACAGGTTCTACACAGTTCATTCAAAATAGCTTTGGTGTAGTTCCAGTGAATGTTCTTCCATTGTAAGCATACGTAGAAGATGTCAAATACTATTTGATTTGGGGCCGTTGAAGAAAATTGATAAGCACAGGTTGTGATATTCACACCACTATCGCTTTAAAAGTAATGGTGGCAAGGATATGAAATTTAGAGGATTAAGAGTCTAAATGTAGCAGATCACAATCGTACAAAAACTGAGGAGTTACCGCGTGAGATATTTGAAATATAATTAATTACCATAGCTAATTAGAGGCAGAAGTGTAAGTTTATATGCACAGTTTTCAAACATCTATAACAGTCACACAAACACTCATAGAAACATTGAATTTTCATAGTGTTATAGAGCTTAAACTAAAATTTCGAATGCATTCACTAAATCTGGATGGGGGAGAATTAGAACCCGAGTTATAGTGCTTTAAAGTTGGTCAAATTCTGAGTCACCTGAGTTCCGCCTGTTGAGCCCGTGACAGGTGGGCGGGGAGGACGATTAATGGCCTTGCAGCACAAAACCACAGCCCGAACTAAAAGTCACAATTTCGAGGGTTTTGTGACGCATGAACAATGTTTGTTATAGAAAAATATCCCAACAAAATGGAAAATAAGTTAAGGATACATTATGAGTCATAGTTAGCTCTAGAATTGCAACCCAGCCCGTGGGCTCGAACAACCTGTGGCATGCTCTGCCGAGCTTGTCAACCTGGATCGTCAGGGCTAGCATTAAGCCTCAGGGTGTTTGTTTTGATTATAGAGACTCTGTCTTGGCTTTGGAGTAACACAATGCAAGCCTACATCAAACCACTTTGCTAACCAATGTCTGTCTCTAATCTCTTCCCTAACTCCACCCTTTCTTCACATATAATAATATTTGAAAAAAGCCAATGGTAGGAGAAGGAGTTATACTCACAAAGACATGTCAGTTTCATATGAGTGTCAATTTTATCACCCCTTGTCATACAGACTATTTCCATTACAGATTTGTTCATAACCTAATGTGACTGCTTGGACCAAACCACTTCACATACCACAGTATTTACATTTTTGTTATAGAATCTTAGTGCAAAATTCAAGCTAGCATCCCTCTGGCCCACATAGACCTAGATCATTCTTATTAGATCAGACCGCTAACATTGACGTGGCAGTAGTGACTACAAAGAAACATATACAAGTGGTCTAAGGATAGCATAGAGTGAGAGCACAGGAGAGCCATCTGATATGTAAACTACTAGATACTCAGATTACGTTAGCTTTCATTTATAACAATTATAGCTTCTACTCTCAATAGCTTGATCGCTGGTCAGTGCAAAACTTATTGAGTGGGTCAAGTGGTCAGGGAAGTCTGCGTTATCATTCAGTATGTACCTGATACTTTTCTCAAGCATCATTGTTTCTTTTGATTGTAGTTTCAGACCACTTGAGAGGACCTGAGTGGACAATATGGCCTTTGATTTTTGTTCTTCTGTACTGTCTAAGAGAATTTCATCTTTGGGCATGGAATTTCTCACTGTTTTGTTTGGAGGGAAGAGAGAGAAGAACATGGTGATCTGGATGGGATGTTTACTCACACAGGACAGTAATTGGAAAGATGGATCAACATAACAAATGCTGTCTTCAGAGTGAATTAGGAAGGATGAACATAAAAAAAAACAAAAACAGAGCAAACAGTAGATACAGTCTGAATATGAGAAGAGTTTGTCTGTCAAATAATATCCTATCTCTCATTTATTTTCCTCCTGCAGGAAAAATTAGAGAAATTAGCACTTTGAGCTTGACCTGTAGATTACTGTGAATTTTTATTGTTATTGCATTTAAAAAAAAAAACAATTTTTTTCTATTGGAATGGAAAACTATTTATATGGATGATTAATTTGTCCATAATATTTCATTTTCTGCAGAGATGATCTGCGATACTGGCTGACAGAAAATAGAGAGGAAGTAAAACTTGGATCGCCAGATGTGATTGAAAAGCATGCTGAGATTCGTGGAACTGTAGCTATGGTGCAAGAGCAACAGAAAGAGATCATGGAAAAATTGTACCATGAAGAGAAGCGATTGGAGGCAGAGCTGCAGACAGGTAAGAACGTTTTCACTGGCTCTGATTACCCAAAAAGCAATGCATCAGTTTCATGTGGTTAATGTTCTAAGGTTGTGCATATATCATTCATTGACTTTTGTTAATGGGCAATTTATCATGTGAATTTTTCAGACTTTTTTATTATGATTTGTTTTCTTTAACCTGAATTCATAAAATTTTCTAAGATTTTATGCTCAGAGTAGTTAAGTTTCAGCTCAGCAATCAGACTGGTATAATATGCTTAGATCTGTTTCCCCCATCTCGAAACAGGTGTGCACTGTTTGTTACATAGTGATTAGATATCAGTGGACTTGCAGATGAGGATGATTTATAGCATTGTCTGCTGCAATGCATGTGCATTCATAGGCTGCTTTCTAAGACTGCTTAGGTGTACAAGGATGTCGCTTGTTGTTGATGTCATTGTTGTAGGCTATCACTAAAATTATCAAACTGGCTGTAAATCAAGATATTATAGGATCTGATCTGATATGATGAACATGATAAATTGAGATAATATTTTGCTGTTACATTTACTACAGAATATAATATCTGTTTGATTAATCATGACATACAGTAGTAAACAAAGTTATCTTTCTCTCATTTTTTTCATGCTTTCAAAAGGAAGATAATCATTTTCTAAATGCAAAAGTTAACAATATACATATGGTCCAAGAAACAAAATGATATATGGTATAATTTTTGATACATTAAGAGGGGACATTTTTACAGCTGCTCAGCGTAGAGTGAAATTTTTTATTGTGATATCCTAAAGACGTGCAATTTATAGTTATTTCTTCTTTGAATACAAACTATCATCTGGATTACTATTTCATCACTGATATTGCACATCCATCTAGATTTCATGCAGTGTTAATTTTATGTTGCACTATAGTGTATAGATTAATGTAAATTTGATACAGTGTACATTCATAATCTTTGGGTAGCTTTGACCTGTGAAAGAGAACAATAGTGTGTTCTGATTTGTTCCTGCATTGACCCTGACAGATATGTTGATAGAGATGTGCCCGCCTCCTTTGTTGAAGCATGCAGCCGTGAGTACGGGGATTCCTTTGGAGGCCATAGATCTGGAATGCCCTGACACAAAACTCAAATCCGATGTGTTGCAGGAGTTTGTTGTCATTGACCAAAAGTATGAGAGTATGATAGATGATCTAGGCAGACGACATGCTCTGGCACTCAAGTAAGAAAGTCCTGGTATTTTATCCATGCCAGCAGTGACAAAATAGTCTGGATTTTTTTTTTTTTCTTTTTTAAATTTCTTCTGAAAAGTTGGAATTTATAATGTGATCTTTTAAATATTACAGTGTCAGAACACTTGTGCCACAGACTTGTTGTCTCTTTTAACATAAGATTGGTGAGCCTTATATCAGTTCTTGAAGATAACATTTCCAAACCAGTTATTATATTTTGTGATTTTGCTGAACAACAGATGCAAAGTACAAATCTATGTTTCTGAAATTATCCTCAAAATGCCTTTAATAGCAATATCATTACTCATATAAACCTGAAACAAACAAACAAAAAGGTAAAAAAAAAATGAAATTAACTTGTGCTCACCTCCTGTTATTGCTACATGTAGTTTAGTCCCAAATGACATAATCCCTCTCCCTGGCCATAATGAGGTCCACCTTTTGTATAATGTCTTTATCTTTTCTTTACCATAAAAAGCCTCCTAACATCATCAGTTGTTGGAGAAAAAAAGAAACAAATTGTATCAAGATGATTCTTTCAATTTCTTGAAAAAAAAAAAAAACATGTAAAATGTCTGTGATTGCCTACATAGAATGAGGTTGTACATCATCTAAGCTCTCATTTACTCTATGGTGATCAAAATATCAAAATATTCTGGCTTTGTGAACAGCTAGACATAAGAGTTAGCATGAGGTAATTCACAAAATCTCCAAATAATACTGTCGAGCAACCCTTTTCTGAACTCATCAATTTTCCCCTGAATTAGTGGGCAATTTCTGTTGTGAAGTCATGACATTCTGTTTTTTCTCCAAAATCAAGTGAGTTGTTTCATGTTTTTGCCACTATTAAATTTTCATGAAGCTGAATAGGTCTGATAAATAATATAAGATTGTGAGTTTAAACTAGTGGGTACAATATATAAATACACTGTAATGTTAATTTATGAAAAAAAAACAAAAATCATTGATATGCATTTACATGTATTTGACTAAGGTGAAAGATTAAGTTTGATGAAGAAAATGATGAGATGATAGGTCAAGAGTCACAGTCACCAAAATAATGGAGTTTTAAAAGATTACTCTCAAACAGTTTGCATCAACAAAAGCTAACTAGAAAATTAGTACACTATAGCATGGATGCATGATGAATATTTCAGCTGAATTGATGGGATATACTCTTTCAGATGCTTGCAAAACTGTGATCATTGTTTTTTTTAAATTATTTTTTTTGAAAACTATAGCTGCATTATATATTTCTCAGACACAAGTTTGATTGTTTTATATGTCTCATTTTACAGTTTGGATGACTATGGAGGCTGGGATCCAGATGAACACTTTCTGTTTGTAGCAATCCATGACCAATATCCTCGGGAATTGCCTAACAGACGCACACTTCTCTTTGATCGTCTAAAACGACACCTTCCCAAGAAATCCCGCTCAAGTCTGGTAAAATAATCTGTATTCTTCAGATCCTTATTTAATAACACTTCACTAACACTTCAAAAACAATATTAACATGATTGTGATGGAGTAATGTAAAGTCATTCTGATCAGGAAGGAATGGGCATGTAGTTCTGTCATTTTTTAGAATCTTTTTTTTTCTTGTATATGTGCATATGTATGGGTATGTGTGTGTGTGTACACACACATATGTGTATGTATGTGTGTTTACTTATCTGCAGTGTTTAACAATATTCAATGAAGAAAGATGTTTTAAAAATACACAAAACATGACAGTTTAATATCATTAATGCGAAAACATAAAATAACGATGTAAGAATTAGAATTAAAAAATATTGTGACAATCAGGAACAACTTTATCAATATATACTCTCTTCATTAGCATTTAACATTTATTAGTTTTAACCATTTGCATGACATCTGAATTATGAAATTCTTCAGCTAGATTGCAAGATATAGTTAAAGTTAATGAGAGTTGTTTCCCTTGTCTGCCAACCAGTCAGACCATGAGGATTGGTGGATGGACTTCAAGTATTACTATGAAAGATTGAAAGGTATCCACTCTGACTGGGCCCGGGATCGACGAGAGTTGATCACCAAGGTGCAAATGGTGTTTGCCGAAGCTGCCATTGCACATGAGTTGGAAGAAGTGCGCAGTGAATACCATCATCGGCAAAAACAACTGTGTGAGGTGCTGTATGAAAAGGTATGTGATTCTCATGTGGCTTTCAAGCAGTGAAGGAGAAACGTGATGACAGTCGAGTTATGATAGAAACCTTGTAATGATGACACAACCAAACACAGATTAGAGGAAATAGTATCAATAGGAAGGTTTTATATCCATGATGAAAGCCAAGTTATTTTAAGTACTAGTGCCATCATATTTTGAGAAAATTATCATTGTAATTTTCAGTTTTTTTGTTAGCTGTCTGATCATTGACATATGCCTTTTGGAGAATAATCTTCTGTGCTGTCAGTGCTTGAAGTTGGGACACTGTTCTATGAAAATTAACTTGATGCTGAATACTGATATTGCATTAAATTAATTCACTTTTTGTGCAGCTCATGCTTAAGACAGTCTAGCTTTTAAAGGTCCATGTGTGGAATAAAATTTATGAATTCAGTGACATGAAGGTGATATTTTTGAGAGATGCAGATTATAGTTGAGTCATGGATATGTCATATTTAAAGTATGTGTCATGTACAGTATATGAGACTTTTCAGTGAGGAGTGTAATATGTAAGTTTTTTTATATGTGACAAGTGAATGGCATATGCATGGTAAGAAAGGAATAATTATAATACTTATATGCATATTATGTAGCATATGTCATATGAGTAATGTTCTGTCAAAACCTTTCAAGTTATGAACAATAGTCAAATGTAAGAATACACCATTGAACACCCTCATTCTCAAAAGTAGCTTTGAATAAACAAATACAGTGGACCCTCAGGTTTTGAACAACTCAGTTTATGAACAAATTGATTTACGATCAAGCTTTGCAAACAAATTTTACCTCAACTTACGAACAATGATTCAGGTTACGAACAAGCCTATTACCCGCAATCCCGTGGAATATGTGCTTAATTGCACTTTGTCAAGCACCATGTGCATCAGCATGGTGTGTTATTTTGTGTTCTTTCTTGATGTGTCAGTGTTGCATGTATGTTAGCCTCAATTGTGCCATCGAAGAATGACAGCAGAGAAGCACAGTCACATTACAATTGAAATAAAGAAGGAAATAATGTCTTTAGTAAAGAATACATATACATGCATTTTAATTTACTTAAAAACTTAAAATGTAAAAATACCATACATAGTTTTCTGAGGCTGAAATGGATTAATTATATTCACTTTCATTTCAGTGTTTCAATTTATGAACAATTTGGTTTACAGAGTCCCAGAATGGATTAAGATCATCAAATGCATGGCAGATCTGAACCCTTTTACTGATATTTATATAATTGAAAATTTAAAATTTTTATCATGTGGTAATGGATTTCTCTAAAGTCCTATAGCTATTATATGATTTGTTTTAGTAGATCTCTTGGGCAAAAATGGACACTGTGTAGTGGTATGATTGTAATTTGGTCTTGTGTTTCAGGTGAAGGAGTGGAGAGAGAGGAAGATGGAGGCTATGCAGCTAGAGGCCCAGCTGAATGAGGAGAGGAGGAAGAAAATGGAAGAACTAGAGGCACAGGAGAAACAGGCGGAAAAGCAGAGGAGATCAAAGAAGAAAGAGATAGTAAGATCCTCTCGGTTATATTTTATAGTCATTAATCCTTTCATTTATGAGACCATGATGTTCTCCATCTTTTGGCCAATAAAAGCTAGACTATCATACTCCTATCAGTATTTTGTATTGTGACTGGCCAAAGTTTGTATTATATTCTTTTGAAGCAAATTTAAAAATTGCATTTTAGTAATTTATGAGCTAAGAGAGATTCCTTCAGATAGATCTAGTTTATTGTAGAAAATACTATCCAGATGCTCTAAGGTCTGAAGTGATACTTTGTTACTGATAAAACTAACTGCAACATCTGTAAATTATAGGTGTGGTCATGTAGATACTTTAGCCAAGGAAGTTATCAATAGTTTATCATGAAAATTAGAAAATTGATTTTTTGAAATTGTTCTTAGGTTAATTTATATTATAAGAATATCTCCAAATTTCTCAAATGATCATCAAGATAGATGTCACACTGTATCTATTAATCTATTATTTGTTGTTTATTGTCTGTTAATTAAACTATCGATATTAATCTTTCCTATCTGATTTCTTTCAGTCTGTTCTATATCATATCATTTAATCCTGTTCATTTGTGTCGTAGTCTATTCTGCACAATGTCAATCTATATAGTAGATATTCTTTGTTAATCTATGCTGCTAAGTTTTCTGATCTTTGTCTATCCTCTGTTGCTGTATATAGATTGGTAAGTATCAGCAGAAAAAAGAAGAGCAGCGGCAGCTGATGGAAGAGGCGGCTGAGCAGCGCTTGAAGGAACTTCAAGAACAAATGGCAGAACAGGCAGTCTTTGATCGGGAAAGAATCAAGTACAGGTAGAACTGTGGGACAGAGAAAATGTCCTGTTTGCACTTAAGAATATCTAGTTAACACTGCTCATAACAATCATCATCAGCTGGTGCTGTGCCACATCTTTCTGAACAACAGACAGGGATGTAAATCTTTCAGATTTTGTTTGATTTCAGATTTTCTGTTTATTTTCTCTTTTCTTTTTTCTGTTTTTTGTTTTGATGAAAATTAAAAATTTTATGTCCTTTATCCGCTCACTTGTTTTAAGTTTTGTGTCGTTAGCTACCAAGTTGCTAATTCCAATTACTCTGCAGAGAACTATGATTATAGTCACATACTCTGTTTGTAGTCAGTCAGTCAGTCAGTCAGTAACTTATTGGAATGTCTTGCCTTGTCTAATCTCATTTTATCTTATCGTCTTATGATGCTTGTTTCCTTTGGCTGTTGTGTCAGGGAGGAGCAACTGTGCCTGAAGCTGGAGGAGAAGAAGAAGAAAGAGGAGGACAAAGCCAGAGAAACTGAAGAGATGGAAGCCAGATTGGAGGCCTTGAGAGCTCAGGTGAAGAGAGATCATGTACAACAATGCAGAGACACATCTGACCTTTGGCTTACTCATCTGTAAATGTTATTGTTAGTGTTTTACCCTGGCACTCATAATAGTTTAGTGTATATATGTGCATGTATGGATGAATATATGTCACCTGGTATTAGGCCTTAACAACTGTGACAGGAAATTTCATTTGAGGATAAAAAATAGTTTATCTTATTTTATCCGGCCTTGTCTTGTCTGATCTCATCTTATCTTCTCTTTATCTTATATTATCTCATCTTGAGGCAGTTTACACCTTTGTTTTCTTTTCCAGGTTCGAGTGATTGCAGAAAGTGACCCACTGCGAACAATTCAAGGCACTAAGGTAAACTAATTCATTTTGCTCACAATGGCTGAAGGTGTATCACTTCATGTAGATGATTGTGACTCCAGTGGCTGAGGTTCAGTATTACATATATGTGAACTGTTAAGTACAAAGTCATATCTATGTAATCCCTGCATTTGTCATGGAAATTATAAATATCAATTGAAAGGTTAGATTTCACTGTATTTTTGTGGAATGGCAAAGTAGTTTCATTGTGTTGATTCTGTGTGGTTATGTTACTCATATTTTTATCTTTGAACTTGGCATCTGGTATCAGTGCAGTTTTGGGCCATGGGCATTTAAGCACTCTGAATTACTGGCAGAAATATATGCTTTAGGTTCTTCAAACGTCAGAAAAACAAAATTTCATATCTGACTAGTAAGTGACTTGCTACTAGAGCATGATGGGTGTAGTAAGTGTAGAGTGACTCTTTTTAATATCAAATGTATTATGTAATGGAGTATGTTTTCCAACTTCCTGAAGATGGTTGTCTCAGCTGCATCATATAATGGCTTGTGTTTAGTTTGTCCTTATGCTGCATTATCTTACGTCTCTCAGTTATCTGTCGGACAGCTGTCTTAGAGTTTGTCCTTCCCATCTCACCCTGGGGTGGAGACATCTGGGGGGACAAAAAAGGAGGGTGAGGAGTAGAAGGTAGCATAGTTTGAACATTAACTTTTTGCTTTCATGAATGTTTTTCGTGGGTAAAGTGGAAGTGTTCAACTATATTTTGGCCTTTCCTTAGCATCAGATCATAGAAGTTCTTTAGCTGCTCTCTTGAAATACTAGCACACTGGCCTATTATTACAGCCTCTGTATTTGATACTAGGATAACCTCTAGGGAAAGTCTCTCTTGAAAATGACATACAGATATATAGCACACTGGAGATAAAGTTATTTAATACATCTGATCTGAATTTATAGTCTCATATCTCTCAAAATTAATGGAAGTCTTGAGAGGTGGAGGGTGGAATTGTTAGTCCCATGATTCTTAACCCATGTCCAAGAACAATATATATATGCATCGAAAGAATCTTACTGGGATATACCTCTGTCCAAAGCTGATCTTACAGGCTCAGGTGTAAAAGGATTAACCCTAAATGTGTTGATAGAAATTGCCATGGTGTTGGAATTGTTATGATATCGTCAATATTCATTAAGAAATGATAGCCCATATTGCAAGCTGACACACATCAAGATTGTCTTACTGCACTGTGTGTTGTATGGTCCATCATCAAAGTGCAAAGTCTGAAGATCATGTCTTTAACCAGATCAGCACTGGGACACTGCTAGGATCAATAAATTTCTTTCTTTTTTTAATTATATAATAATGCTGTAGTTGCTAATATCAAGCTTGTGTTTGGCCCAGGCCTGGGAAGCCCACCACAAGTATGATGGAGATGAAGAAGCCCCACTGAATGCACCACTGTTTACTGTCAATGGCTATATGTCTAAACAGGTACGTTTACGGTAATGAGGACCCTCAGAAAGCTAACACATCAGAGATGTCAATCAGTGCATCGGTATGTTTTGTTAAGGGGGGGAGGGGGTGGGGGGGGGGGGCGTCCTGAAATACAAATTTTGCTAAAAAAATACGATTTTGTGCTTTTATTTTCACTTAAAAGCCCTGCCTTTTTTTAATATAAAACTGGTATCAAAAAGTCGATAAATCCATTCTTATGTGTTTGACCCATGGTCATTCAATAGTGGGCCTAGCCTATTGTAAATCAGGATTTGGCACCATCTGGCTGCTACATGCAGTTGTAGATCATCACTACAGTGGTCTCCGCTTAAGAACCCTCTGCCTAAGAGCTCGGTCCGCCTAAGAGCCCGCCTCTGCTGCAAAACGGAATTTTTTTGTCCGACAGCACTTGTGCTGTCTATGAACCAGCTCCCAAATAAAAAATCCGCCTAAGAGCCCGGTGTCAGGCCAAGACTTACGAGTACTTATGGTGTAATTTCACATCATATTGTCCCCTTGAGAATAATGCACAGTGCTAGGTATGCAGAAAAATGGGGACAAAGGAGTGGAAGTGATGGTTGATGTATGATTGCATAATCAGGCCACATTGTGGGCTAACCTGTAAGCATTTCTTTGTCTGACAACACGTCCGACAGCACTTGTGATTGGCTCAGTGAATAAGGAGGAGTAAGTTTAGGTCGATCTGTAAATACTTGAGTCACTCGTGCGATTATCCTTAGCATTGTATAGCAATATCAGAGAGACAGATACCATTATGTGAAAACTCACTCGCCATTTAAACGCTGGGCAGTATTGTAATGTAATTATAATTATAAGCGTATAATTACAGAGAAGAAGGCTGTACTTATTTGCATAGATAAGTCTTTAACTAACGGTAATAATCAACTAATCATAGTTCTGAAGACAATCTGTGGTCAGACGATTTGCGTAACTTTCCAATCTATCTAAGAACCCGTCCACCAAAGAACCCGCTTTTTTTGTCTCCTGACGACTGGATTCTTACGCAGAGACCACTGTATTTGATTATATATAGGCAAAGTGTGCATAAAACATTTGACTATGACCTCTTCTAATAATATCTTGAGCGCCAATGTCAAGGATAGACACTGGATGACCACTCTGAGGAGAAAAAAACTGCTGATCATGCAGATTATCAGTGTAAGTGTTCTAAAATGAATTTTCACATCCTATAAATAGTGAAATTTTCTTTTCTTTCTGCTACTTCAGAGCTCACTTGTGGACTATGTGCCATTGTAAAGGTCAAGACACTCTTGATTTGGACAAAAAAAGATATGGGGGCCATATATAGGCCCTTAAGAACCCGGAAGTGACTCTATGGGAGCTTTTATAATGATGGGGGTTAGGGAGCAAAAATTGAAAAAAGATACGCCCAGAAAGCCAAAAAACGGCAATAAGAGACACAGAAGTCATGGAGAGAGGGGGCTGTTCCAAGGCCGAAAGCTGAACAAAAAACTCTCCATGTCAATTTTTCACAGAAAAAAAACTTTAAATGTGCATTTTTCTCAAAACCCATTTTTTTGGACACTATTTTGCTATCTACTTTTTTGTGTCAAACAGATTCTGACTAAATTTGGTATACATCATTTTCACAACAAGACCAAAAAACATACATATGTGCATTCCATTCAGTTGTTAAGTTAAGACTAGGTTTTTAGTATGAAAAAATGGCTAAATTTGAGTTTTCGTTACAGGGCATTTTAAAAGATTTCTAGAAAATTTTCTATTGCATAGGAAGGACTGAAAATACGTAACTTTTTAGATATTGTAACAAACAATATGTTCACCAAGTTTTATCAAATTCACTTGAAATTTGACGAAGGAGACTGATTTTAAAATCAATCAATTTAGGGATGCCAAAATCCAAGATGGTGGCATTGCCATGGCAACCGTATGAAGAAGTCGATTTTTTTTATCTGTTTTCCTCTAAATTTGAACATGCTGAATTTGATGGAAAAGATTAAAATAGTCTATCTTTAATAATAAAAGAAATAACCTCCATGACCCCCCCCCCCCCCCCCCCCCCCTTTTAAGGCCACTCTTGATGATAGGCAAAAATAAACATTGTCAAGTTGATTCTGTGTAGGCATCATCTTGTTCATATGTCGATGAACAAAACTCAGCCGAGCCCAACCCAACAGTTCCTTGCTATGATCCAGCATGGTTTAAAAAGTGAGGTCAAGATAACCCCTATAAACGAGCTGAGAGATCTTACACTATTTATGATACGACATGATGAAATCAGGCTCTTGTCAAATTTTGAGCATATGGAGTTCTTGGTATCACTGTGAATATTATTCATTTCCCTTTGTGTATGTGAAAAAACATTTATCTACCATATGTAGTAGTTGAGATATTGGCAATTAAAGATGGTGGGGGTGATCAGTTGCTGCAGCTGAATTTAGTGAGAAAATGGCCAATCACTTTTGTTAATCCTTATTAATACTTATCAGGCCATGCCGCTGAATTACAGTTTTTGGGCTGTTACTCAGTCTATTTCAGCCAATATAACTCTGAAGTGCATTTTTAGATTGACATAGAAAGGTTCTGTGAAGAAAAAAAATTTCAACACATGATTTCTCTAGTTGCCTCAGTTTGACAAGAGCCTGATTTCATCTCGTCGCGTCTCATATGATAATCAGCACTGTCACATGCTTAACAAAATGGTGATGTTTTTCGCAGTTTCTAGCTGACAAATCTGTTCTATCTTGGGACTGATGATAGTATCAGTGATTATCAGGAGCGTGCCTGGCAATCAGGACAGCAGTTCTGTACTAATCAGCAACTGTATGGAACACAATCTGTGACATCATCCTGTGTGATCAGTGCCTTTATATTTTATAATGCTCCTGTTTTATGAAAATAATTAGAAATGTCAGACTCACTTACACTAAGAACATCAAACAATTTTGTTCTACAGTGATAAATAAACAGTTCTGGAAGACCTTCTCTGTCTGTCTACATATTTGTCTTCTGTCTGTCTGCTTGGGAGCTGGCCTACAATCTGACCTGCCTGTTTCTCTACCTCTCCCTTTCCTGTCACCTGTCCCCTCCCACTTACTTTGACAAAACCCCTTCTCTCTGAAAACGCTGTTTGAGAAAAATCAGCATTTACTTTTGAAAACTCTTTGTGATATATGGATTTAGTGAACACATTGCATTTTTTTTTTCTTTTGAATGAACTAATGAAACATAGTATCTCCTAATGAAGTGGGAGATTATATTTGAATAGTTTGAAAAACTGTCACAATGTAATGAAAAAGATAATTTGTCACATCACTTTAGTGCTGTCAATCTGCCTGTCTGCCTTTCCTTGCTTTCACTTTGTCTGTCATTCCAAAGCTAAGACTCAGCAAATTTAAACCATAGACATATTGTCATCATCAAAATATAAGTGCTTAAATAATTTCTAGCTATTTTGAGAAAAAAAGGGGAAAAAAAAAAAAAAAGTTTTATTTCACCATAAAATATCACGCACATGTTTTATCTCAAATGGTGCAAGCTTCAGCATTAGAAATACAGTGTTTAAAGCAATAATGTGAAAGGCTCAAAGTATGCAGAATATGACCAAAAATTGACAGGCAGTTACTTTATGAGTGTGACTATATGAAATTTACCTCCCTTAGGATACATTTTCCCCCAGATTGGGAACCACTGATTTTGTAATTCACTGGCTGGCTTGTTTTTCTCAGATCACCTCAGATCATCGCATCAAATTGGAGCAGAGATTGCGAGAAGCAGGTTTACATACATCTGACTATGCTCAGAAGATCATCCGGGGTGCTACTCCACCCACCAAGCCTCGCAGAGACCAGGCTCACACTTTCAAGTTTAAGGATCAGTGAAGGTCACATCCCATTGAATATTCAGCATGTTTTGTATGGCATTCTATCTGACTGCAAAAAAGTAAACAGTATTTCACTGAAACAATTTATTAGCATTGCAAGAAAGGTTTACTCACCTTCATTTTATCAATCTTTGCTTAAAAAGTATTCTACAGATTCCAAATACCAATGGTCTCAGACTGAATTCTCAGATTTTGGCTTCTCTTGTACACAGATTTTACACAGATAAACTTTCACTCATTTTTTTTTCCCCCTCGGGTTAAGGGGACTCAGAAGTAAAGAATCACTTTCTTTAAATAATGATTAAATGAAGCAATTAATGTGATTATAATATACAAGTTAAGAAATGATGATTCACGTGAGAAAAAATTCTAGAAAATGCATGGTTGCCATGAAAATGGCAGCCATCTTGGATTTTACATCAAAATTTATGTCATTTTATTTTCTCAACCATTTTGAAAGTAAGGGACAGAATTTGATTTTTTTTCTGTTGCATACTACACAGAAGAGATAAAATGAAATAGCTGGCTAGTCCAAAAGTTGACTGAGCAATAAATTAATCTTACAGTGCCTTTCAAAGTTGGTTAATATTGAAACAATTGAAAACTTTGCCAGTGGCCCTCATTAAAAAAATAATTTAAAGACAAATCCTCCATATATCAAGATGAAAAGTAGCTAGCTCTTTGCAGGCATGAGTGGAGATGCAGTATGGTAAATTTCAAGGCTATTAGTGCAATAGTAAGAAAAATATTAAGAAAATAGTAATTTTTTTAAAATGGTGCTTAAAAATTCTAAAGGGGATAACAGTACTTTTAGATTATATTTCAGCCTTTTACAGATGTGTTTTCAACATAAACATATATTTTTCTATAGTGGAATGATTAGGCATCTTTTTGAGGTAAAATAGAAATATGATATTTTTACCTAAATTGATGGTTTTCTACCTGTGAGTCCCCTTAAAAGTACAAATAAAGTTAGGTTGATTTTCTTGCACCATCAGCAAATTGCAAAATGACAGCATTTTGATAGTTCAGCTTTGGTGGTTATTTTTTTGGTTATTTTTTTTATGTTAGAATATTTTCAAAAACTATTTTTATGGAGGATTTTGATAATTTTGCATATTCACACAGTTGAATTGCAATTCTCTTCATACTAGCTCATCGTTCTTGTTTTATTTCTTAATAATGCATGACATAAAGGAGGAAGGGGTGAGGGAGATGATTGTGAATATTCAAATGAATTATGGGATCTGTTTTTAAAATTACTTTTTCCAGCTTGAAAAAAGTATTTGAAACAAGTTGCTCTGGCAAGTCTATATTTTAATATACATATATTTTAATAGTAAAAGGCTTTATGCAACATTGTTTTTATGTTATTTATAATTTAATTGTTGTAAAAAATAAAAATGAAAAGGAGGGGTGAATAACTGTGAACATTCAATTAATTATGAATGAACTGTGCCTGAAAAGATTGAGCAGCTATTGTATTTCATTGGCCAGACCACAAGTATGTTTCTGTGTTGGTTAAATCTTTGTTGTTTAAGATATCCCACATCAAGCTAAGGCCATTAATTGAGAATCTTGGTCGAAGCAATATCTGCCAGTTTTCCCGTTCTTTATTCTGGAAAATAATCTGAAAAGTAGAATAATTATGGGAAATTCTAAAACAAATTTAAAAAAAATAATTCAAGACTGAATTGACTTGATCACTATGGTGCTTTGGACCATCATGTAATGTGAAAGAGAGTAAGTTTGCTAGCAAGTGTGATGAGGCTTTCACTGAAATTTAGACAATGAGTCAGTAAAGAACAAAATCCCTGCTCAGACATTCTTGGAATGACATGAGTGCTGACTGTGTGTCTTTGAGAAGCATAAGGGACAGAGGTAGATAAATATCTGTGAACTGAACTTATTCTGAGTCTCCTTGTACTCACTTGGTGGTAGTGAACATTTTGTTTGTTTTAACAATGTGAGTTGTCATATGTTTGCTGAATTTTTGTGGGTAGAGAAACTGGAATTCATTGTTTTCAATGTGGAACACATGATCTGTGAACAAGCAACACAGCAAGGTCATTATTGTACAGGTTATTAGTGTAATAACAACAGGTAACAGGGCAAGAAGAAAAATGGAGTCCCATTGCATGTGTTTTAATTGAAGAAACCTGATACGTTGCACTGCTGTTTATATTCCAACACCAGCAGAGGAGATTTAGAATAAATTCATTAAAATGTACATTAATGTGATGTGCAGATTTTTGTAAATGTGCATGAATGTGTATGAATGTGAATACTAAAATGCAAATGTGTGCATAACATTGGTGAAGCAGTGTGAATTATATGTGGAGTGAAGTCCACAGAAAACGAACTGCTGGGGTTAAATGCTCTATTTAAATAACCGTGTAGAGAGGCCTTCTCATCTCTGTTTGTATTTTCTGAAAAATAGTTTTGCATACATAGTTATCTCTGCTCTTATTGGAATTTATAGAATCTTATATGTTTTTCTTTTTTGAATTTGGTTTTGTGTGTGTGTGTGTGTGTGTCCTGAAGGACAAACGTTGACACTGATGTGAGAATCACCATGATGGGGAGTGAAAGCTGCCAAATGAAATATGCATCGGAGATTCTGGCCATGACTCAATGGTGTGTGACATTTCTATCTTATGTTGCTTTTGCCCTAACCCTTCCACTACTGAGCTAAGGTCACCATAATATACTATAAGATTTATTTTTAAAAAATCCTGCAAAATACTCTATACTAGTATGGCTTAGTGTTATAGCTAACCAGACAACCAGCAGCCTAAAACAACTTCTTAAAGTATCTTACAACTAAATCTGATGTATCTCGATTTCCAATGCCATATTCTTATGAAAGAATGAAAGTGCCTTCTTAGGTGGAAACAGAATATGAACGTGTTTATGATCAACATATCAGAATCCCATTCTGCTCCAGGTTCCAGATCTTTAACTTCAATCATAATAACATACAATTAAACTAGTTCATGGAGATTTTTGTTTTCATCTGGTAGATATTTGAATTTGAAATCATTTTTTGATTGTCACAGAAAATACACTTTGTGTCTAGCTGTGTGTATTTCCTGCATATACATGTATGTAATAGGCCATATGTGTGCTGTTAACCTCTTCACTATTAGCCAGTTTTGCAGTTGTGTGCTTAGCACCAACGATACCACCAGAATCGCCCGCTCAGGCCGCTGACCCCGCCCACTGTGCATCAATTAACCCCGAGAGTGAGACAAACTGACACTCGCCTTCTACCCCCTCCCCCTCTCCCTGGCCCCCTTTCCCATATCCGTTAGCTGCCTTCTCTTATTGTAATATGACGTCACATTTCCAGAATACCACAAAGTGGTGTGAAAAGATTCTTTGGTTGGAACATCTCTTTGAAGGTGAAAACAAACGAAAACCCTGACAACTTTGTATATGTGTGGATATGTCTGTGTGTGTGAGAGATAGAAAGAATTGATGGAAAGAGGGAAAACGAAAAAGCAGTTGAACCAAAAACAAGTGGACAGTATATTCTCCTGTGACTATAGAAAAGGTCTAAATGTTGTGGGGGGAAAAGGGTGGAGAAAGCTGAAATAGAGTTGAGAATCCATTTGCTGAAGAACCTTGTTAGTGCTGTCCTTGCTGCCAATTTTTCTTTTTTTCTTTCTTTTTTCTTTCTTTCTATGTTTCTTTATTCTTCAGATCCAAAAGTTGCCAGCATAGCTG
The DNA here is from genome assembly GCA_039654565.1 of Peronia peronii. Classification (NCBI taxonomy): domain Eukaryota; kingdom Metazoa; phylum Mollusca; class Gastropoda; order Systellommatophora; family Onchidiidae; genus Peronia; species Peronia peronii. Next base: position 18,951 of record JBCEWB010221481.1, read on the forward strand.
CTACAACTTTAGAGATACATTCTAAAATTCATTCAGAATTTCCACCTAAAATCACACAGAAATAGGGGAGAGACCTGGGACCAACATAGAGACCCGCTCTCATCAATCACTTGACAACTCACACACCCATTTATTTATTCACCCACTCACTAATTCTCCCACTCACTCAACTCATTCTCAGTCCCTCTAAATTTCTCTCTCACTTCTCATCTCTAAATATCGCTGGACTGGGGATCTTGGCATAGATGTTAGAAAAGTTAGAAGGGGAAATAGAGCTGGAGGCACAAGAACACTTTGATGCTCCGACCACTGGCCAGGGTGGTTCACCTCAATATCTGGAATCTTTTGATAGATGCCGCATGCCATGGATCGAGGAAGGTCAAGAGATAGCGATTAGACTCCAGACCAGGCATATATATATATATAATCTGTTATTGTCTTCATGTAACATTAAGTAACAGCCGATGCTGTGGTTTGCTTGTGGCAAAGAAGAGAACGGCTGCTATTGGTCCAGGATCAGCTGGAACGGAGTGGGCGGACTTAAATATGCATGAGTGACAGCAATGGACTGAGCCGTTGACCTGTTTGGAGAAGGACATATCATCCCTGTAAGTCTCTAAACGCATAAGTCCGGAAAATTGGGTCATGACGTTTTTGGCTTTATTAAATTAGAATGGGTTTCCCCCACCTCTCTATAAATATGAAATCTATGGAACCAATGAAAGTTACACTTTTTGTCACATGATTTAAACGCACGATCCATGATTTCACTTCCAATTTATTAATTTTTTTGTCTCATCTGCAAAATTCATCTCTGCGGGCTTACGCATTTAGAGACTTACAGGGACGATATATCCACACGTCTTTAAGCACATGAAAAATGTCTTATGGCACATATTCGTATACTGTTGTTAGCAGTGAAGTGGTTAATATGTCCTGTACATAACTAATTCACAGAGAACAGATGTTGCCTGTTTTTATGCACAACATTGGACCATACCTGTTGTCCTCTGTTGTTATATGAATCTAAGCCATTGTACTGAGTCATAAATTCAATAATTAAAAGCATTTTGAGTGTTCATCAAATTATTTTATCAGCATGTTCTGTATTGTTATATTTCTTCTCTTTTGCCAGTTTAATACATGTCATGAGTGCTCTTTAATTTTGTGTTATTACGAAAGTGTCAACCTAAGCAAACATGTTCACAGGAAAAACTCTTTCCACTTTAACAATCAAAGATTACAATGAACAATAACTTAGTAACAAGTACTGCCTTCATCATAAAAGTATAGAAAATGAAATTAAAAAGGCAGTCTATGTCTAAGCTTCCCGCAGGCATATAGAAGAATACAAATCTACTCAAGTCACACCTGAAGCTACCCAAACTGCGCTACCGTACTTATAAAGACAATCTGAAAAAAAAATTTAATTAATGTATGATGCTGGAATCAGATCAAAAATATTGAAGAAAAAAAGTGTGTTTTTGACCAAAATTTGAATTATCTTGGCACTTCTATTTTAAAATCAGTGGAATTTGAATGAATATTGATTTGTTTTTTTTCTGTCTGCTTTGATTTATTTTTCTAATTTTCACTAATGTCTAATTATCCACATTGATGAAGGTCAAATCTATGATTTATTAGCCATATATGCTAATCGAATTGCTATCGGTGCTAAATTCTTTTATCATGCCACCAGAATTTATTTGTTTTAGCCTATGCTCTGGGGACAGATTATAGACTTATTGTAGCTTTTACTTGCGGATTCTATAAGAAAAAGAAAATATGGGATTGTAATTCTCCTGGTTTGAAAAATTTGACCATGTTTGCTGTCCTGGTTATCCTTGCAGTGCTAAGTTTCTTAATATGGTAGATAATATTCACATGGGATATATTGTTTTTTTTTTTATGTTTTGAATCATTTTATTTCAGAAGACTAGTCAGACCTTTTTCTTAAAGTGGCATGCAAATGGGAGTTGTGTAGTTATCTGTGTGATATATCATTGTTTTTTTCTTTTTTTTTTGTTTGTTTTGAATAATTTTATTTCAGAAGACTAGAGGTCAGACCTTTTTCTTAAGTGGCACGGGAGTTGTGTGGTTATCTGTGTGATAGATCATGTCAATCCTTCTAATGGGTGGCAGAAGAGGTGAGGAGACTCCATTTTTTTCCCACACAATCATCATTATTGTCATCATCATCATCATTTATGTGACAGATGTCATTGGATTGCCATTCAAGAGACAGCAGTCAAGAATCTCCATTAGCTTAGTTTTATTAGGCTTTTCAGTCTTTAAAGTACTAAGATAATCTCAGCCTGGGAATCTCCACTACTCTCAGATGTCTGCTTTTTTGCAGCAGTGTGATGATAGTCTGACTGGTCCGTCTTTTCACATTGTCAAGCCAAGTCCAACGTGGTCTGCCTCTTTTGCGTTTGGTCTCCATAGAAAAAAAAAAAGGGAAAAGAAAAAAAGTGACTTCATCAGGAGTATTGAATTAACATTACAACCGGAATGCCATTAAATCCAGTTCTGTACTCGCAGATTTTACTGTCAACGATCAACTAATCAGGCACGATGACCTTATGACGCGGCATCGTCATCAAAGGGAGGATATAATGAATTGCACACTTGACCACTGCAATTTTACAGGTTATTCCCCTTGTCTCGGATTTGGTCCTCTCTGTCTCCGTCATAATTTTTAATAGTACATGTACTGTATGTTTATTTCATGTGTTATTATTTTGCAATTGATTTGAAGGTATTTCTCAAAATGATCACTTTGTTGAATAGAATTGTTCCGGCCAAGCGAAAGACTAGAAATACGGCGTCTATTTTTAGCAGGGGATAAACATTCCGGGGATTTCCAGGTTTGTGCTCAGTCGAATATAACTGTTGGATTTACAAAATGGAGAAAGAAGACTTTGCTGTCCAAAAAAAGTTGCATTTATAACTGCCGTTGAATTATTGTGAGTACAATTGCTTCCAGATATTTAAATGTAACATTTTATTAGATGAGGATATCATGAAAATAAATAAAATAATAATAAATAAATAAAATAATAAAGGGAGGCGTAAACCATAGCTTGTAAACTTTGAAGTGGTACACTTTGTTCTATATACGTCTTTCAGCCTCCTGGTGGAGGTTATCTCGAGTACACTTTAGGCGAATATTTCGACAACTTTTAGTGCACCAGCTTCTGTTAAATTTTGTATGCGACCCTATATTAGAAAACAAACAAACAAACGTTCAGAATCTATTTTTCTCGAAGTCGTAAATCATTAGGACTGGAAAATCCGCTATTTACGCTCAATAAATACCATGGCCTCTGCTACGGAGTCCAGGAAAATAGTATAATGTTAACAGTAAACGATAAAAATTGAACATACTTCAACATGTAAAGACGTTGCCATTCATTTTAGTAGAAGTTCCAGAGAGCTCAGAGTATTGAAGCAGGCCATTTTATGAATGTATTCAAGGTAAACAGATACACCCCAAAAAAATTGGGGAGGACGTGCTCATAATAAAAGGAGGGAAAAGTAAACAATATTTGAAGCAGAATAATTTATGCTATTAGGCAGTGTCTGTTTTAACAGTTACTAAAGTGGCGACATCATTACACTGAAGTTAGATCTATGCGTGCTCCGTCCCTGTTTCCTGGCTAGCGGCAACGAAACGATGATATCGAAACGATACACAGTATGATTCTTGGTGAATTCTGATGTCCGAATTAAATGTTTTTATTCCGTCCTATATCCTGTTTTCGTTTCATTCATAAAACGCAAATAAGCTAGACTAAGTTGCATGTATTTTAAAAAATCTTCCGAATCAGAATTCCGCAAGTTCACAATATTGACAGGATGAACAGGGCCTGCAAGCCGTTTTTCTGATAGCGTTTAATTTGTTTTCTTTCTCAATTACATGATATACTAATAACACGGCAGCGTATAAATACCACAGGCCAGATGTGTATCAGACTGAGCGTGAAAGCATCGTCCAAGTCCGTAAGTCGCCATTTTAAAAACTGTTTTAAAACTAATATTACTGAATTCAAAAGATCTACTATCGGCAGGAAATTCTGGTTATCACGTGCTTTTTACTGTAGACAGAATCATCGTTTGCTCTTTTTTAGTACCAAACAAGAAATTTTTAATTGTGGTCATAGCAGTGCAGCGCCACTTCGTTTTCCTGATTAAGTAATGACTGACTTTTACATTGCTACGTCACCAGAATATTTGTACTATATGGTGAATTAACTGTATAATTTTTGTATGTGTATAGAATACCATTTTTCATAACCGTACACTTAAACCATGAATTCACAACTGTTCACATACACAAAATAAGAAGTGAGATAAAAGCATTGTGCACACAACCCCGATATTCAATGTGAACCACATTACACTTTAGAAGTCTACGCCTTTGCTTCTGAAAATAGGACGCATTTGCATCAAGCGTAAATTTGAAGCGCAATTTTTTTTATCACAAGTGAACACGAAAGAAAACAACAATGAAATAATGTATGCCTACTGATATTCGTAAAGATATGAGCAAGAATCTCAGGTTGACATTTTATAGGTCGCAAATAGCGGAATTGAAAACGTTCTTGCATATGTATGAGCGCATACAAAGTTTCATTTCATTACAAACGGTCGAATTTTTTCCATCAAAGTGTACCATTTCAAAGTTAACAAGCTATAGAGATACATATCAAATTACGACAATGATAGTGGTATAGTTATAAAAACTTGCTTGATGAAACGAAATAATTTTAGCTACCTGTCCGTATATCACATGCGTCACATACAACCTATTGCAGGGGTGTCCAAACTTTTTTCAAATATAAAAATATGTAGGGCCCGATAATTCAGTCTGATATTATGGGAACCATTAATATTAACCGCAAATGTAATTTTTATGCAAATGGCATATTTTTTTATTTCACGTAGAACTAAATAGAGATAAATAAGTTTTTACCAAAAACCATTCTTCCTTTCATATTTGAAGACTTCATAAAATAAAGAAAGAGTCTGACTGGAAAACACACACACACACACACACACACACACACACACACACACACACACACACACACACACACACAC
>JBCEWB010221591.1:0-24052 GCA_039654565.1 Peronia peronii
TATGTATGTATGTATGTATGTATGTATGTATGTATGTATGTATGTATGTATGCATGTATGTATGTATGTTTGTATGTATGTATGTATGTATGTATCTATGTATGTCTATCTGCACATCTATTTGCAGTCGATGTGTCTGACCATTCGTCTGGCTGTCAGTTTGTCTGTCTGCCTATCCATAATATTATCTATCTCTTTATCTGTCTGACCAGGTGTCTGTCTATCTGTCTGTCAGTTCATCCACCTCTCCCTCTTTTTCTGTTTGGACCTACAACTGTATGTCAGCGGCCATTTGATCAGCCATCGATTTTTGCATTTTTTCTTCTGAGATTTTTCTCTTTCTCTGACTCGCTAGATTGGATTGAAGTCACATTGAAAAATGAACCAATACCTGTAACCTTAACCTATTACATACGACAAGCATTCTCAAATGGAATAAAAAGTCTTTTTTTTTTTTTTTTTTTTTGTTAGTTCTCTGTGATCAGTTTTCATATATTTTACAAATGGAAATACGTTTTATAAGTCTGAACTCCCCTTTGGGGCCCGGGGTATATAAATAAGCTCTCTGCTCCCACCTGCAGACGGTCAAAGCCCGCCGTCGGTGGGATGTCTCCCATAGAATGCCATTTTCAACATTCCAGGGGTGACATCTCTTCTCTCTTCTTGCTCCCGCCCGCCTTCTGTCCGGCTCTCTTTCCCACTTGATTAGCCTTTTTTGTTAACGTGTTTGGCACAATATGATCGTGATCGTGATGATGTGCCGTTAAACCCCAACACAAATAAACAAAGTCTGAAAGATAAGGAAATCACAAATGATTAATATGATTATGAGGAGTGCGTCATAACGAACTATAAACAGTCTTTACATCTGATTATCTTTTAAATTGTTGAAGGGCCACTTGAAATTTTTAGTCTTGTCACCATGTATCAATTTGTTTGAAAAAATGTGGCAAGTCATTTAAAATTCAACAACAAGATTTTTTTAAAAAGCTATAAAATACTGAAACTTCGTCTCTGGTTCACTGAACTAATTCTTGACTTCAGGTAAAAATCAAGATTTTTATCCACATATTGAAATTAAAAATGAATGCTCCGAGCAAATAGGACTAGAAGCACATAAATACTTAGGAGTAACTATTGATTCGACATTGGCCTGGCATGACCCCGTTTCTTTTGTGCACTTGAAGTGAATAAACGTTTGTATTTCACTAGAGTTATGGAACCTACTTAACTATTCCCCTATAATCAGCCACGAGTTGCTTCCCTTGACTAGAGGAATAATAATGTGAATTTTGTGTTATATTTATGTTCATTACCTACGCAGGTCCTCTGAAAGAAAATAATTTATCATATATGTTTTGCCTCTCCATGTCCATGTCCTGGGATGTTGTGATGTTGATATCTTATATTATATATGATAATGTTTGTGACTGATTATGTAATATGTGTTGGCCTAAGTGCAAGTAGTCGAGTTAACAAGTCCTGCCCGGATTTGAATATGAATCTTTGAGTTATATGTGCTTGGTGAATGCTGAGAAACAAGATAAGGGATGACAACAAGTAGAAAACTAAACTTATCTGATATACACCACATTTTAATCAATGTGATTTATAAATCCACCATACTGACTATTACAACAACCACGGCATATGAAACAAAGTGGATCGTGTCAATGGATCGTGTCCTGCTTATTGTTACTAGTTTAACCCACACTCAGGCTGTCTGTATCAAAGCCTCGTGAACAGAAAAACTCACTGTTTCACCCCAGTAGCACCTAAGATATGTTTTGAGATCTCATAAATCTTAGGTCCACCTACCCAAGATGGCTGATAGAGAAAGAAGTACAGCCATGTTCACGACATGCGAAAGTTAAGATATAACTTATCATGATTTTTCTACACATGCGTGTAGGTTCCTCTGATTTCCGTTTTATGCCACCACTATATAAGCCATCGTTTGAATGGAATTACGTCAGAAAGAAGAACAGCCATATTCCAGACATGCGAAAATTAAGATACCTTTTGTCTTGAAATTTCTTCACATATTATGATTTCCATGTTAGGCCAGTATATGAACCATCGTTTGAATGGGAGTTTGTCAGGTTTGACACACTGGTCATTAGAATGAAAATCATAATCTTTGATTTTAGCTGAAAAGTGCAAGCAAAGTGGAAAGGGATGGGGGAGGGGGGAGGGTTGGGATTGACTATAGCTCTTCATTTACTGCCAAACTTGATTTATTTTGGCTAGGTAGACTATCCAGATACGCCGGAAAAAAAAAATCTCTACCTTTATACCTACGCATGAATAATGACGAGATAACCATTAGTAGGACGGTGAAAGGCGTGAACAGAATGTAACCATGGAAAAAAGTTTGGTTTTTTTTCACAACTCAACTATTTCCCCATCTATTTACATACAACTTTCCACAATAATATTAATAATAATAAATAATAATTATTATTACTGTTATTATTATCATATTGCATCATGTTATTCTAAAACACTCCGTTTGTTCACTCTGTGTTAAGTTAATAGCGCACAAATTAAATCGCTATTTTGTCCAAGCACGGAATTCAGAGAGAAGGTCGTTTGTCAAAGGAAGTAAGATCTATTTCTCTGGCGATCGTCCCCAACAGAGACAACTGTTCTGTTTGTATTGCTCACCAGTTGCAGGACTCCCAGATTTCCCCACAACTGCACGCAAGCAGACAGATAGAAGTAGCGGCACGCGAGAACGCAGATTGCTACAAGTCAACACCTTGCACGCACGCTGAATTGCTCAATACTAAACACGGAGTCTATTTCTCTGACTTTTCTTCTCTTTTTGTTATTGAAAGTAAACCCCATACTATTTCCATTTAGATTTCAGCAAAATGCCGCAGTATTTAACTTTCATATAGCAATACCAGAACTATTATAATACATTGTTTCATATTTTCAGTTCTTGCTGATACATTTCTATTAGCGTAAACATGAAATCTTCGTTCTAATGATAATTATTCCAGTTAAGAGTCTCTTTTATTATAGACGAGTAACAAGAAGGGCGTAAAGGGACAAAGCGTTGACGGTGTCAAAGGTGACGGGAGTGTTTCGACCATAATAACTTTGCTTGCTGGAACAAGAGAATATGGCTGAGGGTATGCAGGACAAGTTTACCAATATTATGCAACGAGTCCATAATCTTATGGTGCTGAATGTACGTATGAAAGATAGCATTTAGCCTGAACCAAAGGGTGGAAATATATGTTCTTTGTGATCTTCTCTGTCACTGAATGTGCAGACTATCTTTAGTTCCTGAGGCATAGAGAATGTGGACAATGTGTTTGATTGCAGTTCTTTCGAACTCATTGTAGACCTATGTAAAGGCCAACTGTATTGTCACCGTTCCCTGCTTGAAGTGGGATTCTTTAGTTTGACCGGCCAAGAGGCACAGAGATATAGAACTGGTTACATTAGAATAATTATAACTCATGGTATTCTGGCAAGGAGAAACATCTATGTTGTCCAACAGAGCAATGCCAAAAAAAAAAGGAGGCAAACTGAGGCATCTAAATGTGTAAAGTATCAGCTGCAGCAAATGAATATGGATGTAACTGTATGAGAACCTGTGTAAGTGTATGTGCGTGCGTGTTGTATGTGTGCGGCGTGTGGATGTTTATGTGTATATTATTATGTGTGTGCGTGTGTCTGTGTGTGAGGGGGAACGAAAGTTGCATATATTTATATTTGTACATATGTGTGCATGTATGTGTACGTGTGTATGTGCACGCGCGTGCGCCTTCGTTCTCGTTAGAAGACAGGATGGCTACATAGTTCTTCATAATATGCAAATTCGTGAAAGCTAATGGGACAAAATCCAGGTGTTAAGGTAACTGTCTTTTCCCTCTTGTCTTTTGAGGAGTTTTGTATTTCATTATGTTCCTTCTCTGGTTAAATTTCATTTGCTAATCTGCTCATGTCCCCATTTCCATACAGCAATAAATCATAGTTCAGAATGTGCTCGTTGAATTTTTCTGTATGAATTAGGGTTATACATGTACTTTTTAAAAGTTTTATGAAATTCCAGCGAGCACTGCATTCTAATGCGTCTCTGGCACTCTCTTTTGATGCTAATCAATTCCCTGGAGAAAAGCCTTCAGAATTTCTCGTTTTGTCTTGGAATCTTACATTCAATAGGGTACATGTAAAAGCTTAAAGTCTCTTGCTGAATACAAATCTCCAAAGGCATATCTTGGGTAAATGGACAATATCTTTGATTTCAACGAATGGGAAGTAATCAGCCTAACTTGCCTTTGAAGCACTTACGTATTTGAGAGGCTGGCGGGACTGTCCTAAGTAAATAGGATAATATAGACGCCTTAAGGGTATAAAGAGTGCTCACATTTCAGTTGATATAGATCAAAGTAGAATTTTGCCTGAGGTCCAGAGAAAACTAATTGCTTATCTTTTGTTACTGTCTCAGGTCCCAGCCAAAGGACGGAGATGAATATGGAAGACCTTTGTACCTTCAGAGATGATCCAGCGCCATTCTACGATTTCTACAGAAGTTATGACTTCAAAAATCTCCTGTGTAAGTTATAGTTTTGCCAAGCCAAGCAACGCTTTTAGATGAGAGATGCTGTCATCTTCGCATTTTGGATCGTAAAATTAATACCAGACCGACTTAATAGCTTCTTTTTGAGTTAATGTTTGTAGCTAACTGGGTCCTTTGAGGACGCTTCGTCAAATTTACGGCAGTGCCTAATCTTTAATCAAATAGCTCTAAATGTATAATGGTAAAGATACATTGCCTAAGGCTGTGATAATTTCAGTTACAAATTATATCTTTCTTTCATTATTAAATTTCGATTTACAGTTTAAATAGAGGGCAACTCTGAGTCCATGGCTAAGTGGGACGCAGTGATATCTAGGGCTCTCTTAACATTTATTTTGTTTTTGATGTTAAAGTTATTGTTGTTGTTATTGCTGCTGATGATGCTGTTGCTGCTGTTGATAAATTCCTTGAATAATATTCTAAATTGATACGAATAATTTTTAGAGATGGACTTTCGCTGCAGGCCTTTTCCGAAATGTAAGGCAATCAGTGATTGCTTTTGCCCAGTAGTATCTAGGAAGTTTTCCTGATCTTTCTGAAGTTTGCACCAATTAAGTGTCGTTTCGGATAAGCAATGTCCACTCCGTTAATGCATTGAAAGTGCGTAGATTGCGACCTCTCAGCAAATGACGTCGAGTATCTTCAAGTGTTAACTATACTTATATATATGTAGGCTTTATAGACCAAAACAAGGGATTTGTTATGGAGGTGGGGGGATGACTACCCAAAACAAGGTTTAGAAAAAAAAGCAGAAGGTTTAGAAAAAAAAAAAGCAGAAGAGTTTCGTTTTGTTTATGAAAGGCGTTATGAACTATTATAGGGTATAGCATTAGAGTCGAACGCTCGTTTTGGGATAAGCAAGATTGTTTCGTTATTTTCTTATTAAGGCATTGTGATAGTGGGTTCCTGAACAATGTGTGATGAGATACTTTGACTGTGGGAAATCTTGAAGTTATGGCAACAAGAGGAACGTTAGCAGGGTTGCAGGAGAAGAAGGGGGCAAAAGGGAAGAGAAGAATGCACGGAGAAGACAGAAAATTAGATCGAAAAGAGGAAGGCATACATTCCGAGGAAAGAAACGTTGATGATGGCAATAACGGTAAAACCAAGAAAAGCTCTGAATAAAATGTATTTAATACATGTAGGAAGCTTGTCAGAAAGAGAAGCAAATGGCTTAAGTTATGTTGTTATGCTGGTATCAGCAGGCATATGTAGTAATGTCTAATTTACCTGAGAGTAAAGCAATAGTTTATGTGATTTGCAGACACCAATACACATTTGAATGTTTGGGGGTCTTTGTGATTTCTCAATGTGAGTTGTCAACATGTTTAAATCAGCCATGTGCAAAAACACTAAATTTTCAGAAGAAGAATGAAATGGGTTTACCAAACATCTACTGCAAATTTTGACCTCAATTCAGACTGAAGTAAGATATCTTTTTCCCCTAGGCTTGCCTGAAGGGAGCATCTAAAACTGTTTTGTAGTTTTGCTTAAGTTTGCTGCCAAAATAAATTTGGTGAACAGCTGGATTTCATCGTGCCGATGGCGATATGTCCATTCCTAGAATTTATTTATCTTTGCCAAATTCAGGTTCTGGGTGTTCCTTTGGCGTCTTGACAGCGAAGGTATTATAACAGATCGTTTCAATACCTGATACGCCCTATATTCCAATTTACAGACCAAGATGTTTTTCTCAGATCATTTTTTCTTTTTTTTCTTTTACCATCTCGTAGCTTAAATTCCAATGTGTAAGGTCAGAAGATGTTTCTATTTCTTCATTGTCTACATCTAGTGAGTGTTGTGAGATCATTCAATACTTTCTGGTTCACAAACATTCGTTCAGATTACTTTCTTTTTACTTCCTTGAAACTTTGATTCCTACATTCCAATAGGCAAATATTTTTTCTAGGATCATTTGAAACCGTTTCGTTTCTTTATTTCTTGCATTCTAGGGTGCAAAAAACAACTATATTGATATACCATTCATATTAAAGTCCGTACATTCACACACACACACACAAAATATTTAGTCGATCATTTTCTGCACAGTTCGAATTTTACAATTCAGTGGAAATAAGATAACGTTCTCCTGTCTTTTATTGGACTCAGGATCAGAAGCTCCAAAGTCCTTTTGACTAACAGGATCAGGCATTTTGTCCCTGAAAAAGACAATAAACACAGAATTCCCGGCTCGACCCAGGTTAAAATGGCCAACCGATTGTAGACAAAGAACGTCATTGTTTGATAAGCAATTGAGCGCCTAACAGGCAGCCATCTTGTACTCTTCTCTGGAAGCTGAGAACATACGAGTGTCCAATGGCTTTGCCGAGGTGGCTGCGAAGCGTTTACAGTCTGTACATGTAGTGTGCGAGAATAAGTTCTTTATAATGGCTCTCTTTTATAATTATTATTGTTGTTGTTATATTATTATTATTCTCATTATTTTTATTCTTTTTTATTATTCTTTTTTATTCTTATTTATTATTCTCATCATAATCATTATTATTATTACGACTATTTGAACAGACCCAGTGTATGAACAGGTAAACGCTCTTTTGATCTTATGATGAACACACAATTAATTTGAACCACAGTTTTCATTTTTCTTCAAGTTCAAACTCAAAGAAGCTATAATAAAGAAATTGTCATTATTATTATTATTATTGTTATTATTATTATTATTATTATTATTATTATTATTGCCTATATTCCACCATACAGTGGCTCAGAAACTGTGGCCCTCCTATTGCGGCTTTAATGGCGCCATCCCTTTCAATGGGACCATCAGAGGTAGGCAGTGCAATGGCATCGTCTCGGACTGGGATGACCAGAGTTGCACGATCGGCGCTAAACTAGTGCTCAAATCTGACACATGTCGGGAGCTCATCCTGCCGAGAGGTGAGTGGAATGAGCCATCATCGTCAACTAAATAACTTCTCCTCGCTATAGGTGTAAAAAACAAGCATTGAAAAAAAGAAAGGAAATATTTTGGCTATTACATGAGATAACCTTTTCCGTGAGGGTTGATAGGAGTACAAAGAACTGAAAAACTGAGTATTACTATTTGAAACTGAAATATAGTCAATGAAAAATTTGAAAAATTCCTGAGAAGATGAAAAGGTGTTTCTCATATCAGCATAATTTTTCCGTACTTTTGTGTTCGGTATGTTTGAGACAGGCAATACGGATGCGTTTTTTTACTACATTGTTTGTTTTATACCTCATGTTCGATCTTAGAAAAAGGAAATAATCTGGCTGACGGTAAAAATACTTCACTGTGGGTGCAGATACCCATATGTCCATTATATGCGAGAGTGTATGCTTTACTCTAGAAGTAGCAATGGGCCGATCTGGGTAAGATCTCGCTCATTATAATCTGCATTGAAGTTTTCCTCTACAAATATAATACAAAAATAATCAAGTAGCAGTTGGCTGATATTGCTTATGAACATATGCTCTGATCATGTCCGTGTGTCACGTTATGAGTATGTCTTATGTTGTTGCTCCTGTTTGTGTTGACGCATACATTATGTCATTGTATGTGACCGTAAAATACCTTGGTTCTACAAAGAGTTTCCAGACCTTCCGGGATGAGACGCTGTACAAATATCCTTCGCTACTGTTGTTTTATTATTCTTTCTGGAGCACAATTAGATATAAATGATTGCTATTGCTCCTGTTGTATTGACGCATACCCTCTGCCACTGTATGTGGCTGTAAAACACTTTAGTTTTGCACAACACTTCAAACCCTTCGGAATGAGGTGCTTTACAAATTTTAATGTCTTTGACTATTATTGTTTTATTTTCATTTTTGGAGCACAATAAGTGTCATTAGAAAAATGTTGGTGCTCCAGCAACTGTTTTTTATTGGCACAATTACGATTAAAGGAAATGTAACAGGGGTGGAAAGTAAGCCCTGCCTCTTGAAATACAACAATTATACATTCACAAAGAGATAGGTTAAGAAGGTACAGATGAGTTATATCATGGTGCCTGTTCTTTTCATTTGATGCCGTTTCCTATCTTCAAAGATGGTTTGAGTTTTATTCTGTATGCCCAAAACAAAAGGTTTACGTTGCGTGTGGTATACGGAGTCAATGCAGTGACAATAATAGTAAAAGTTACTTTCAGAGAAATATAACGATAGCCACATACTCTATAGTGTGTAACAGTTGAGTATCTAAATTATCTTGAGTCCCCTCACAGCCGACAAGGCAGAAACCAGCAGAAACCGCTTGTTTTATCCAGTAATTTCCAGCCAACGCTAATAAACATGGCAAATATAATTTTGTTATCGTCAATTTTTCTTTCACTATCTATCAATGCTTATTTCTCAATTGATATAACCTTTTCATCAGATAATTGAATTTGTCACCCAAGGCACACAAATGTGAAATTTATTGTTACCCTTATCACAGCCAAACTAAAAAAAAAATAAATAAACAAATAAATAAAAACAGGAGGGAGTATTAATTCAATTTCCGTCCTCTGATCGTCTCACTGATCTTTCCTTGCTTTATTCTGATTTGATCAACAGAGTTCCAATGCCTTGCATTCATTCAGGACTCGCCAGAGTCTTTGCAGAGATTGTTAATCACAAGAAGTTTGGATGGTAGAGACTCTTTCAACTGCTGGGTAAGTTCTCGTGATCATTTTAAGTTTTAGAGGTTTAATAATAACACTAACGATGGCGGTTATCAAATTTTTATTTAAATACATGACATACACAAAAGAGCTTTACAGTAGACTACTATCTCGACAAACCCAGCGGAGATATTCCTGTACTGTCTCATCTTTTTGGATAGCATTTATGACGGCTGTTTGTTGGACGCTCAAGTCCCTATAAGGTCCAACGATAACATTCACTGTCTACATATTTTAAGTTGATTACAGAAAATTGTCTATCACAGAGAGAAAATGTTGGGCCCCGTAAAGATTCTAGCCGAGTCTGACGACGGCCTCGCCATTAAGCCAGCGACACGATAATGTTATATTCAACTGGTCACAATTCATGAGCTGCCTAATCATTAATACTCTCAGCTGACATGTGATCCTGAAGTAAGCTTACTTTCTGAATTGTAGGTCGGGTATTCAAGACTGATACTGGTTTATTACAATGTGGTTTATCTCACGGTTGATGAGTGAAATGATACAATTACAATAAAAAAAATTGATTCGGCGTCACATTATGAATAGTCCTCAGATTTTTATCATTCAGACAAAGGAGACAAGTAGCTGTCTCTGACAATGTGATTTGTCATGTCACTAATACTGTGTACATCGCAATTCGTCTCGAATTACACCTAAAATATTATCAGAAGATGGGCTGTTGGAAACTATAGAGGATTTATTTAACTCTAGCGTCAGTGAGACCTATCTATCAAGGTAGAGCAATATTTCTGGCGGCTGCTATTTTCAGTTGTCAATTGTGATGTTTTAATATGCTATCTGTCCAGTGAATGTGAAGGTAAATATGTGCAAAAACTAGAGCTGAGCGTTCATCCAACGATAAATTGTTCAATAAATATCTCTCATCTCACTTTTCAGCTGTCCTGTAATTGCTACTCCTCTGAACCTGAGATCACCAACTTTATCCAACCCTTTCTGTCTTCTGTCTACTACTCTCTGGGATTCCACCAATCCCTTTCCGTCCTTAGATGGTATCTTTCCATCTCTGCCTTTGTCTCCTTAGTCTCCGACTGCCTCTTACTGTATCTTGCAAGATAGTCTGTGCAAGACCTGCTGAACGAGACATAAGGCCATAGTGAAGAGCAGATATTATTCAGATATTGCTTGATTTTTTTCAACAATGAAATAGTAGGTCTAGTTTTTCTTACCTTAAAAAACAAAAAAAGTTTATCGTAATATTTGAACTTACCAGTGCAATTCTGTATTTGCAGATCTTGACTAGCTATGTGGACAACGTACATCTTTACTATAACACGCTATACCAACTGACGACCCCTCAGTGTTCCTTGTACAAGCTGGTCGAAACGATACCTAAGGACTCCCTCCTTGCTACCCTGACATTGCATAACAGTATGTACTTGTAACCATATCTATATAATAATCTGCGATGACATTATCATTAGAATCATTACAGAATCAAATGAGCCATTTGTTTTTTCAGTCAGCTGAGTAACTTTCTTTTGCCAAACACAAGAGATATAGTACAAGCTGATGGTCAATATTGCTCATTATTGAAGCTTTCCGCATAAATAAGGTTCCCATTGGAAATTGTTTTTCGCTGGTCTAATTACTCCCATTTGCTGTACATCAGAGACAGACAGACAGATAGACAGATAGGCAGACCGACCAGACAGACAGATAGATCTGTATCTATTACTTTCCCCTATTTTTTTCCTCTCTCCCTTTTCTCTTTCCATTGAACTGAAACGAGACAATAATTTGTATTCTGCACAGGCAAGAAGAACGACACATGTAAATCTGAGCATCGCACAAGACAGAATGGAATTCACTCTGAAGTACCAAGGACCACCACAAATGACCATTACCACGTAGCCAATCAGGACGAAGCAAAGGGTGGAGTCAAAACGGAGATATTGGTGGCAACCAAACCGCCAAAAGGACGGCCCATTCCCAGCCAGCCAATGCCGGACGTCCACAGTACAGAAATTCCGACTTGGGGCGTGTATGGAAGGGGAGCTTTCATTGGCTGGTCCACATCAAGAGAAAAACTGTCATTTGTGATATTTTTACTGGCTCTGCATTTAATTTTGAGAAGAACTTTCAGTAGCTGATCGTATCATAATATACATTAAAATTTTTATCTAGATATCCATTTTACATCATAAAAGCATATTCATTTTGGTCGATCATCCAGTGTTTTAAGCATTCACAAATTAATTGATTCAACGACAATTTAAGGGAATTAATTCATGATGTTTCTTATGTTATAGTAACTTTTTAAGAAACACATGATTATGGTTCTTGGCGACATGAAGGATATGGGATAATGAGTGTTGCAAGTCGGTGTGTGAATTTGTTGTCAGATTTTATAACATATTATAGGGCTTACTGTGTCTTTGTCTTTGGATATCGCGTCCTTTATTTTATGGCAATACTTCTGACAATCTAATGGGACTTGTTTTTGACCAACTTTATTATTTCCCTTTGCCAGATACAAGGGATGTTGAACAGGCAATGTAAGGAAAAGAGAAGACAGTTTTCTTCTTGTCATTTAAAATATTGATCACCAAAAATAATGATAAAATTATTACGATAAGAAGAAAACATTTCCCTTTGGGTATGAATATTCCGAATGTTTTACGATATAGCCTACTTTTCAAGCAACATGTGCAAAAGTGAGTTTTCCCTCTTTACCGTGCCTGTCCAACATCGATTGTATCTGGCAAAGGGAGATGATAGCGCTGGTCAAAACCAATCCCCATTCCGGTGAATCTCGACACGGATAATGAAGACAATGAGCCGCTCACTTTTATTGTCAGTCAGATTACTTCTTTTTGTTAGGCATAAACTTATAAAACAAGCGTTGTATACAAGAAAAAAATGCCTCTTACCTTTTCTTTTTAAATTTTAAATATGCTTAAACAAACAAAACCCAAAAAAAAAAAAAAATCTAAACAAAAATTCATGATATGGTAAAATTATTTCCTTTTTGTAATGATTTTTTTTTCTCGCTATTTTTTGGAACGCTCAAAAGATACAATTTTCTGTTTTTTACAATGCTTGTTTTATACCTCATTGTGCCTTGCAAAGAAAACTCATCTGGGTGAGGGTTAAAAATGGTTCAGTGTCACAGAGCAAAGTGAGAGAAAAGTTTTCAATTTTGGTACATCTCAGAACTTTTTCAATTCAGATTTTTCTGCATTTTTGTTTCACTCTTCTAACCCTCTCCTCCTCCCCCTTTTTCTCTGCTCTCCCTCTTTCAGTCTGTTTCTCCTTCTTTCTGTCTCCGCTCCTCTCTCTCTCTTTCTTTCCCTCTCTCCCCCTCTCTTTCTCCCGGTTCACAGCCAACTATCATTCTGTCTGCTTTCTGGTTGCCTGCAAAAAACAAATAAATACACAGTGCGACTTTGAATGTTCATGACCTCTCTACAGATTTTTATTTTGCACAGCTCAGTATCATCTCTGTCTAAATAGGATTGGTGTTCAAACCCTCATTAGTATTGAAAATAGGATTAATGAGTGTCTAGCAATCAGTAATAACTTAGATTACTGATTTAAGCGAAACTGCTTATCTCTAGAAAAGCAGCTCACTCTATTGAAATAGATAAAACCTCTTGATCCACAGATTACTCGTTGTACCGATATTCAAAATCTCTGGCTGGAGTCAAAGCTCAACGCTCTTTTTCTCATCACACGAAAGCGGTTGAGTTAAGCTTCTATGAGTCTATTTGGTGCAAACTCGTCATACGACTCATTTTGACTGCCTATGAGATATAGCGTGTGTAATGCCACATGTTCAATGTTCTATGTAAAAAGAAAAAAAAGTGAATACCGGACTCCGTAGCACAAGTTTATCAGATGGATCAGCTCAAGTATCGCATCTAAAGTGCCCAGGAGGCCTTATAGTAGGGGGGTAAAAGGCATTAATTATTATGCGCTATTTTATATTCACTATTTAGCTTTGTTGAGCAAAGGAAGACATGCCGAGACTGATTCCATATACATGTATCAGTTATGTGTCTGTATGCTTGTGTTACCACAATATGTATTACATCTTTCACTCTGAACTCTACCTTTGTACAATAACATAGTAATAATTATATTAATGTCTTTATCATACGTCATTGTTCATTTATGAGAGATGATGGCAAAACAGTATCATTACATAAAAGTTAATATAATGATTATAAGCCGCTTCTCGTATGGTCCACAAAACCGTTGTAGATCTGAATTTCACTAATTGTATTGTTACATTACATTTGTGCCCGCTGTGTTTTGACGAAAACACTTTTTCTTTCTTTTGCTTAATTCTGTACTGTTGTATTATGTTAGTTATCAGTGCTGGTTTAGCATTTTTTAACGCAAAAAAAAATGCTCTGCCTGCACTTCTATTTTTTATCTTGCACATTCTTTAAAAGATAGAAGTCAACAGCGAGATATCTTACCTATAATACAGCTAAATTGTATCTTCGACTGGCCAGAGCAAAGACAAAGCTTCACAGCGACATTTTGCTATGCCGGCTGATATCATAGACAATGGAGTTTTTAAATAAATAAGAGAGAAAAATTGCAAAGACAAGACCCCCAAAAAATGATCATTAACATAGCTAAAATGCACTTAACGGGTTCGCCAGGAACTACACAGATCATAGTTACTAGGGTTGTATGACTCATTACTGGATGACTTTTCCAACAAAATCTTACATCGAAATTTTTGTGAAAAATACCAGTCGTAAATACTAGATTTGAAGAGCTGAATGACTTTCTACCACTAACTATTAACTGCGACCAGGTGGTCAGAATAGACTTGGTAATCTATTGCAACCAGGTTTCCTTTTTCCCAGTCAAATTGCATTATTTGATTTGATTCTAGACATTTAATTAGACCTTGTAAATTCCAGAATCCACACCAGCCCAAGCGGCCGAAGGAAGATATAGCCAAAATGTGATTTGGGATTAGGATTAGAGTAAGGGTAAGACTAAAAGTGAGATATGAGGTTTATTCAGTACTGCACACTGGAATATTTACTTACAATATTTAAGTTCACTTCGTATCAATAGCCTTGTACGAGAAAACATGTTCTAAATATCAAAACCACCGACTAGCATGCTCAATATAGGTGTGTTAAAAACTCAACTGGTCTTTAATGTGAAGGGTATTCGGAAATGTACAAAGGGAAGCCAGAGCTAATCAATACCCATCAATGCTCCAGTAGTGCAATACAAGCGTTAAATACTGTCATGTAAGGATACGATAGCTTTGCTACTACAGTCTTTGCTCTCAAAGAGACAGAATTTGATCTAAGGAATTTTATTATCTTAACTGAGAAACTGAAAGTTGTCAAATTAAAGACTAATCATCTTTCACTGACAGGTATGTTCCAGTTTGTCAGCAATATGGTTGTATTACTCTTTTCGTGTGATAAAATATGTTATAGAAATTAAATTTTAAAATTTGTGATCTATGGGTAAAAATGGATGCCACCGACATCTAGAATCACTGAGTCAGGACGTATGGTCACCTCAGTTTAGCTTATAAGTGTTATATGTCCATTTTCAACATTGAGAATGGGTGCATCTTTAGGCTTTATGTAACACCAGCATTGTAGCAACATAGCCAGACGTAGTTATTGTGCAAAGTAAAGATTTCGTATCTTTAGAACGGTTCATGAATGATCTCATGTAAAACAATGTGTGCAGTGTTAACTCGGGCTTATTGATGAGCTGATCCTCAGATTTGCCTGCAGTGGACATACAACACTTTTATAAACTGAGGTCACGATGTTTTTCATGAACTCGAAAGACAACACATGTATCTGGAACAAGGTTTGACTACTTGAGTGCACTGCAACTTGTGTATCTGTGCGCGTGTTGTTGTTGTTGTTGTTGTTGTTGTTGTTGTTGTTGTTGTTGTTGTTGTTGTTGTTGTTGTTGTTGTTGTTGTTGTAGCTTGTGTTGTTCGGCCTGTTTCGGTTATTCAACAGGCGTGCATTTATTGCTTTAATAGGAGCATAGAAAGGCCACATAGGCGCTGTTCACAACCCTTGGAGAAACCTCATCTGGCATGCCAAGCATTGTCCTCCGGTACTGCACTGCCAACGATGAGAAGCATAGTTCATTTATATGGTTGTGTAAGCCATTACATTTAATTTAATAGCCTCCAATAAGCATAGTAGGCAATATTATAACGGTCAGACATAATTTGAGAAAAGTTATGAGAGTTCTGAAGTGATAGCTGCTCTGACACTTGGAGAGTCCGCCAAAACAATGGATGCATTGGAAAATAAAAACCGTATGTTGAAAGAAAACATCATACTATACTAGTCAGTGCAAAATGTTTTTGAGATTTCATAAAATTTAACACAGAATATTATCGAAATTTGACCAGACTTCAAAAAGGAATTTATATTATAAGGGTATTTAATTTATAAACTCACTTATAGCGGTATCTATTTTCCTGTGTATACATTTTTGCGGCGACTCCGTATATTCCATATTTTATATTAAGTATTCTTCTTCGGGTGTTTCAACTCACATTGTAAGTTTACGTGTCAATTATAATACAAACCGTACTATTTTATCATTGAAAAGGTGATTGCCGGTAATATATTCCATATTGGAGAGTTATGTTAATTACGATCTTTCGCATTTGTAGCTTATGTTATTGCTATTAATACTGTTGTAGTGTATAATGTATAGTGACGTTGTTCTGATGATTATCTGTGTAATTAAGACAGTTCTTATTTTTAGTATGAAGTCCAGATATCATTATTGATTTGTTGGTCAAAAAATGTCACCGTACAATCTCACAACAATATGGTCCTGTAACGTGATACGTGCGTCATATCACCACTGAATAATACCGAAGATGACAGTGGCTACAAGAATTGTTTCATTTGAGGCTTTTAATTATGTATCTTTTACCACATTCAATGCTTAGATGTTCGGATATATTTCTCATCGATAATACTATATGAACCATTGATAAGGAAAGCATGAAAGAAGAAGATTTTATCCAAAGCTTCGGCATGAATTGGAAGACAGATAGACTAGCGTCTCTAACAGAGGGTTGATCATTCTAATGATAATGATTAATGTTTAATATTCACAGCACCCAGCCATATTCACCTCATGATCGTTATATAATGAAGCTATATATGTCATTGGTTTCATGTTATTGTTAGGAGTTGCCTTGTTTTGAAACTATTACAGCCAAGTGCACATAATATAGGCTACGAAATATATTATTCTCAGCTGACAGCATGTATTCCATGTTGTTTGTGTTATGACTATCAGAGAGTCTGGAAAAACAACAACTGGAAAATTAAGCTTATTTCAGGTCATTCTGACCTAAATGAAGAGTGGTTGCCCTAGTATACAGTTACCTAGTAGTTTGTTTCTAGATTTCTTAAAAGCATCTTCAAATCTTGCATGTGAATCATACGAAAAGGGATGTCTGTTCTATAATTACATCATGATGTTGTCACCCATATATTAATATTATGAATGGGATGAACAAAGTTATTCATAATACCATAAATATAATAATTATTATGTTTTTACGTGTATTTGTGTACAACTGAATGGTTATATTATCTCTTGATCTTATTCCAATTGAGATATGACACCCTCCCCTCTCCTCCTTTCCCTTTGCCCCTTCCTTCCTTCTTTTTTTTTCCTTTTTTATTGTTTTTGTTTTTTGTTTGTTTGTTTTGCCATTACGATGTCAGAGCATGCATAGATTCATAGCAGATTTAACTTTCGTTTAAAATTAATGACGATATGTTGGCACAGCTTATGTCTCTTAGTCGTGGAACTACTTTCACTGTTCCTAACCATGCATTTATGTACTTGCATTTGAGAATGTCAGATCCAGATTGGGAATTCGAGCAAGGATATGTCTCTCTTGCAGTACGTTTGACCAATAAACAATATAAGATAATAATCTTTATAAACATTGTCGTAATCAATAGACCCATCTCATGATAAGCTATGTCCAAAGATCTAATTTATGGAAAATCAATGTTGCTGTTGTTTGTTTTAAATAATATCTAGTCATCAACAGTCTCTTGTAGACAGGGGATTACATTCAACTAAAGCAGTGGCTAGCCAGACTTTAGTCCGTATACGGTATAGTCTTGAAGCTCTAGCCGGACTTAAAGTCGTGTCATTCTCATGTAGTCTTGAAGTTCGAGTCGGACTTAAAACCCTAAACGTCCTGACCTCATGACATAATAAGTCCCAATAGAACGAAGACTAGCCGAACTTAAGCACCATTAAACACTTCGTTCAGGTAATGTTTTGGAACCAATACATGAATTTTCTATCTTGTATGTACGTATATTTGAGTCTCTAAGAAATGTTTGATACCATCTCTCATCCGCAACCAAAATAAAATCACATTTAACGATGAACCACAAAACGAGGACGAAAAACAAAAAGTAAAACAAGGAAATGAAGAAATAACAAAAAGACAGTAGAACCACAGTTACACGACAAATTTGTTGCATATTCCTGGACATTCTCCTCGGACTTGGAATCCTTCAACAAACAAAGCTTTTACTCTTTGTGGCTTGCTTATATTTGTACATTAGAACAGCTTCGTTTTTTTTTTTTTTTTAAATAGACAGATAACCGACTAATCATTACATTCTCTGATCCACTTTAGATGGACATGATATCCAGAACACCTGAGTTGCTTAGCCATTTAACTCTATCTTTTATTTCATTTAATCTCAGTCAAATGTCTTTGTATGAATACCTTAAGCAGGCCATACACTTACAAACCAACATGAACTATCGGCATGTTCAAAACGTTTACACGAGTGGAATCGAAATCGTGTGGGAAAATTGATGGTTTCAACAAAGCGACAATTGATGCTAGACTTGGCATGAGGGCCGTCAGGTTAGACCTGATAACTGAGTCGTCAGGCCTTCATGCTGGGCTAGGGAAATCCCCAAGATTCTCCGGCTAATCATTTATAACTAAAATATTTTTTTTCAAAATCCATTATCAAACGAATCAGACAAAATTCGCTCGATTTGATATCGAATATCGAACATATTGAGGTATATATCGAACATATTGTTTCATGTTATGTAATTAATACAGGCACCAGTTTGATATTCTGACTTGTTTAAATGCCAATAGCCAAAACATATGAAAGAGTCTAAGAAATTCACACACCCACTTGAAAGGAATGCCTGGGCTATCCAACATTTGGCTTGTAAGTGCATGGCCTGCTTTACAATTATTCCCAAGCCATGATTGTTATGCTGATTGAACAATTTCAAATAGTTGACAGACTGGACTGTCTTCTTTCACAGAGTTCTGTTGTTGTTCTTTCTTCTTTCTATTTACCACAAACAAATGTACTGATCACACTAACATTTTCACCTGGTATGTTGCTCGCTGTCATTGTAAATAGCATTTGAATAAATTATTTGTACAACAAAATGACATGTTTGTGTATTCTTTAAGCCAGTTTGTCATTAAGAAACAACCTACCTGGTTTTCTGTTGTATCTCTGGCATGGTTGTTTTTAGTCCAACCCCTTTAGGTCTGTGGTCTTTTAAGTCATTTTGCCCAATCCCTAACTTCTGTGAGAATAACAAAGCAGGAAAAGAGCTGTTGTTGTTGTTTTTTTTAATTTTGTTTTACCTGCAAGTCTTGCATAATATGGGAGCAGAGTCCGCCCATTTTACAGAAGATACAATGTAGTTTGCGTGAGCTTTCAGTGATTTCAGACATTATGTCTTGGTGATATGCCTTTCCTGCTGTGTGCTTGACCTATACGTTCCCCATGAGATGTATTGTTGACTGTTATAATTCTGCAGTAGCAACATCTCTGATGAAAATGACGGAGGGAGAGTAAATAAGGTAACAAGTTACTTCACACACTCTTGAGTTTTCAAATTAAAATGAAGTCATTTGATATTCACAATTGAATGGTTTTCTGGTAAAACTGATGAGGATTCCATCTTTTTTTCTTTTTTTTTGAGTTAAATAACAACAAGCCAACAAGCATTGACAGCTAAATTGTATGTCAACATGTGTCATAGAAAAGTTGAAGACAAACATTTCAAAAAAATAAAGTTTGTAAAAACATTCATTGCTGTGCATTAATATCTCATCCTTCAAATAAGACTGATTCAAAAAGACAAAGGAAAAACAAAGGATGCTTCTTTTTATTTTGTTTTTTTTTCTTCATGCAAATTGACTATTTTATTGACAAAATGAATACCACAGCCATAAAAGACAATCTAAAAATCTCCAGTCTCTGTATAAATTTTGAAAATGACACATAACATAAAATTTGTTTCTCAAATTTCCAGAGGGCAAAGTGTTCTCAGTATTAGAGAAACAATGAAATCATTTCATGTTTGTGAAACAAAATTATTGTCAAGGTAAAGAAATGCTAAACTATAAAAATGGCTGGTATCAATTATCTATTGCCTTTCAATCTTTCATCAGGAATAGGCCAGTTGATAAATCTTCTCAATACATACATTTGTAGATAGCAATTGTATGGTGATTAATCATAATAACGACACAAAAACACATAATGTCAAAGCCAACATAAATGATAATGCAGAACAGATTTTTTAAAATTTCAATTAAATATCGTTCTACAAGTGCCATGCGAACAAAGCAGATCAAATTTCATCCGGAAGTGACACATTTTTTTTTATCACAGTTGCATTTTCATCAAGACCATCAAAAATATCATGAGAATTACTATTGCAAGTATGTTGAAATCAACAGTTCAGTGCAAGACTCCCCCAGAAAGCCGATGGAAGTGTTTGGTAGAGTTCTACCCTCTACTCTGTAATACTGTATAACCAAGGCCTGGATGCAGACCCTCTAGATATTGCTCGAACAAAAAAAAATATCTGCAATTCTGTACTTTCATACATACAGCACATATGGACCAATGCTAGAATGAAAATGTGAGTGTCCCATATGGCTGGTCTGTCATAGGGAATTGTGCAAGATATTTAATGAAGCTTCTTGGCCAGTTGTATATGAATTGATATTCATTCCAAGTCTAAAATTATTCCTGATACCTGCAACTTGCTGAAAGAGGTAAAGAATATGTTTGAAAAAAAAAAACATTTTGATTCACCTATACCAATACCAAACAAGGAGAGTTTGCAAGAGTCACTACATTCAGAATTTGCCATTTAATATAGACAATATTTTGCCTCTCGTTTTTATTCAAGCAAACATTGTTTGACAGGGAAAGACCTAAAGAACTACAACATAATGAAAAGTATTACATGTATTCAAAATGCAACTGTGATACTATCAAATTCTTGCATGATAGTATTATGCACACATATTTTTTATACTGGAGAATGTATCGATGTCAATACCCTCTGATTTCTATTTAAACATATCAGATATCGCTTCAGATCGAAGAGTACTTGGGTTGTTAATGCACATACATTGAAACAAGGTCGTACTTTAGATCGGTGGTATTTTAGAACACGTAGTTTACTTAATACGATGTAGACTTAAATGTTGTAACTAAGCTTAAATGTTCCAGGCACTGAATAACCCCCACATCCCACCTTAACTCTTCCCCTTACTCTAAGTCTAATCCTAAATTGAATCTTAATCATATCTTCCGTAAGCCACTTGGGTTGGTGTAGATTCTGGAATTTACTAGATCTAATCCAATGTCTCCAATTAAATGAAATGATGCAGTTTGATTGGGAAAAGGAAACCTGGTTCCAATAGATTACCAAGTCTATTCTCAGCTTCTGGTCACAATAATCAATGGTGAAAACTAAAAGCCATTTAGCTTTTGTATTTTCGACATGTAATTTTCACAGAAATTTCAATGTAAGATTTTGTTGGTGGAAGAGGCCATCTGGTAATGTGTCACACAGTCCTAGTAACTATGACCTAGCGAACCCCTTAAGTGTCTTTTAGCTATTTTAATGATCTTTTTCTTGGATTGTCTTTGCATTTTTTTTCCTCTCATTGTTAAAACAGCAACAACAAAAAACAAACACCATGGTCTAAGAAACCAGCCGGCATAGCAAGAAGTCGGATGAAGTTTTCTATGTTGTCAGTCTGTCTACTTGAAGATATAGTTGCAGCTGTATTGTAGGTAAGATATCTAGCTGTTGACTTCCATCCTTTAAAGAATGTGCAGGTAAAAACATAGAAATGCAATCAAAGCGTTTTTAGCTTTTAAAAAAAATGCTAACCAAAACTGATAACTAACATAATACAACAGTACAGAACTAAGCAAAAGTGTTTTCATCAAAACACAAAGTACACAAATATAATGTAACAATACAACTAGTGAAATGCAGCCTATAACGACTTTGTGAGCCAACGAGAAGTGGTTTACAATCATTATATTATATAATGATCTGTTTTGCCATAATCTCTCAAAAATGTACAATGACGTATGAGAAGGACATTGATATAATTATTACTATATTATTGTACAAAAGTAGAATGCAGAGTGAAAGATAAATACATATTGTGGTAACACAAGCATATATACATCATTGATATACGGAATCAATCTCGGCATGTCTTCATTTGCTCAACAAAGCTAAATAATGAATATAAAATAGTGCATAATAATTAATGCTTTTTACCCCCCTACTATAAGGCCTTCTGGGCACTTTAGATGCGAGACTTGAGCTGATCTATCTGACAAACTTGTGCTGTGGAGTCCTGAATTCACTTTTTTTTTTTCTTTTTACATAGAACATTACACAAGTGACATTTCACACACTATATCTCACAGGCAGTCAAAATGAGTCGTATGACGAGTTTGCAGCAAATAGACTCATAATTATCACATAGAACCTTAACTCACACGCTTTCGTGTGATGAGAAAAAGAGCATTGAGCTTACTTGACTGTAGCCACAGTCTTTGAATATCGATACTAGGAATAGTATCACTACTACACAGAGTCTGTGGATCAAAATGTTTTATCTATCTTATTAGATTGAGATACTTTTCTAGAGATATGTAGTTTCGCTTAAAACAGATATCTAAGTTATTACTGATTGCTAGACACTCATTAATCCTATTTTCTATACTAATGAGGGTTTGAACACCAATCCTATTGAGACAGAGATGATACTGAGCTGTACAAAATAAAAATCTGTTTAGACGTCATGAACAGTCAGAGTTGTACTGTGTATTTACATGTATTTGTTTTTGCAGTAATCAAGGAACAGAAGGAATGAAGGGTGATCGTGAAGCGGGAGAAAGAGAGAGGAAGAGAGAGAGACAAAGAGAGAGAAAGAGAGAGAGAAAAGAGAGAGGAGAGTAGCAGATATTAAAGAGGGAGAGCTGAGAGAGAAAGAAGAAGGGGGAAGGGGATAGAGGAGTGAAAAAAATGCTGACAAACCTTGTATGAAAAAGTTCAGAGATATGCCAAAACTGAAAACTTCTCTTTCACTTTGATTCTTGACAATGAGTCATATTTTTAACCCCTTACGCAATTTACCTTTCTTCTCAAGGCACAGGAGATATAACACAAGCATTGTAAAAACAGAAAATTGTAGCTCTTGTGCGTTATAAAAATTGGTGGGAAAAAAAAATCATGACAAAAAGGAAATAATTTTACCATGTCATGAATTTTTCAGATTTTCTTCTTCTTTTTTTTTTTTTTTTCTCTTCAGCATGTTTTAAATAACAAACACATCCACACACACAAAAAGGCATTTTTTTTTTCTTTTTACACAATACACTATGCCTAAGGAAGGGAAGTAATGAGGCTGAGGCTAAGAGTGAGCTGCTCATTGTTTTCATTCTGAGTGACGAGATTCACCGGAATGGGGATTGGTTTTCACCAGGCACAACCGGTATTGGACGAGCACTGTAAGGAGTGAAAAATCACCTCGTATTTGTTGCTTGAGAAGTAGGCTACATCGTAAAACATCCCGACAAATTCATAATCCACAGGGAAATGTTTTCTTCTTATCTTTAGAATTTTTGATCATTATTTTTGGTGGTCATATTTTAAATGACAAGAAGAAATGTGTCTTCTCTTTTTTTTACATTGCCTATTCAACATTCTTTGTATCTGGCAAGGGGAGGTAATAACATTGGTCAAAAATAAGTCCCATAAAACTGTCAGAAGTATTGCAATAAAATAAAGGAAGCTGCATTCAAAATACATGCAAACAGGTTCACAATGTTTTCTGATTGAGTTAAAAACATAGTAGATCGTGAACTCTTGCGACAAATTCACACCTAGCATTTCAACATTTTCCTTCATCTGCCAGGTCGCCAAGAACCATAATCATATGTTTCTCAAAAAATCACTGTTACATAAGAAACACTATGAATTAGTTCCCTTATATTGTCGTTGAATTAGTAAATTTGTGAATGCTTCAAACACTAGATGATCGAATTAAAAGTGAATATGTTTTCATGACGTAAAATGAATATCTAGATAATGTGTATATTATAACACGATCAGCTACTGAAAGTTCTTCTCAAAATTAAATGCAGAGCCAGTAAAAATATTACAAATGACGATTTTTCTCTTGATGTGGACCAGCCAATGAAAGCTCCCCTCCCATACATGTTCCAATTCGAAATTTCTGCACTGTGGACGTCCGGCATTGGCTGGTTAGGAAACGGGCATCCTGCGCAGAATATAATGATTACATATTGTTTCAGTTCAACGGAAAGAAAGAAAGGAGAGAGGAAAACCTAGGGGAAAGGTAATAGATGGACAGAAGAATATCTATCTATCTATCTATCTATCTATCTATCTATCTATCTATCTATCTATCTATCTATCTATCTATCTATCT
>JBCEWB010221699.1:0-12420 GCA_039654565.1 Peronia peronii
TTGTTGTTGTTGTTGTTGTTGTTGTTGTTGTTGTTGTTGTTGTTGTTGTTGTTGTTGTTGTTGTTGTTGTTGACATTATCAACCACTGCAATGCTATCTTAGTCTATGTTAATTATCAGACAAATTTGATAACAATAAAGTAAAAATGCTTCACACTGATAAAAAAAAACAAACAAAACAAATAATGCTTGAAAGTCAATGTTGGCTGACTTAATGATAATTGTTTACTTCCTCACTAGTATTGTCTATATTAGTGGCAAACAAGTAATGAAAAGGTTGACGATAAGATCATACTTGTCCATCGTTATCATAAAATACCATGTACCAGATCGAATATCAGTGAGCATGTTCAAGAAAAATCACTCCTCAACGATGGAGGACATTGTCAAATCAAAATTTGTGAGTTCAATATCAAGTGAAAGGGAAAACCCATACACAGCTATAAGAGATCTTGAAAAAGTTTGCTATGAACTATTGTCTCAGAAAGTAAGTTATGTTTGGCTCGAACCACAGCTGACAAAGCAGAAATTAATATGGGACTTTCGGGACAAATTGGGCCTATGAAGAGTGATCCAAAGTCAAAGAGCTCCAACGGTCTAACTGGAGCGATTTATATCACATTTATTATTTCTAAACATTAACATTTCATGCATCTGGAAGCCCAATTAGAGTAAAATATGGGAACATGACTTGTATTAAGTTATGAGAAAATAGGAAAAAAATCAGTTCGACCATGTTCTGAATCAAACTTATATTCATCACTTAAGTTTATGCTACTATTTAAATTCATTTCAAATGCCTTTCTCAAGAATGCCATCAGTCTTTATCTGCTGGCATAAACAACTGATGTTCACTTTTTATTTCGCTCTTCAGAGCACACAGTGACAAGCGCTTGTTTAAAAATGAAAGAAAGAAGGAATTTCATCTTGGAAAATAGAGAACTTGTTTGTCACTCTCCTAGTAAGAAAACTTGGAAAAGTTTAATTTTAATGGAATTAAGTATAAAACCACGTCAATGAGACAATAAAGGAAAAGAAAGTTATGTATTCCTTTATGTTGGTTTCTGTGTCTCTTCCTTATTTCTTCTTTTTTTTTTTTCTTTTTTTTTTTTTTTGAAATTTTATAGAATGCCCTACCATTTTAGACCACCGATGTGTTTAATTCTTCAGAACTAGGCACTCAACACCATTCCTGATCAAGAACTGTTCAACAGGAAAGCAAGATGATCAAACCTGCTTCAAATGTAGTCATTTTTTTCTGTGTTTTATATGGCTGGTTTGCAATCAAACTAATCAGGAACATTAGGACTTCACGTGTACAATTGCTCTAAATTGTATCTTGCACCGACGAAGATCAAATACAATCTGGAATTCCCCCCCCCTCCAAACCCGCACACCCACACACACACACACACACACACACACACACAAATGGCTAACGCATATAAAAGCTATAGTTTCATCTGATAATCATTTTATGTTATTTTCGAGCTCAGCAAAAGACAGACCATTTGAGGCTAACATCAGATGTACTATGTGCATATACGTGTGATATGTATGTGTTTAAGATTTGTTGAACTGAATGGTTTCCTTACTGATTTATTACTGCACATGATCTCCAACTCAAAGTAACATTTCTGTAATAAATTGTTTGAGCAAGTGGTTGCAGTTGTGTGCCTGCATCGTTGACTGTAAGAATTTCCGATATCCATCTGTCACTGCAATCTCTAGCTGTGGATGACTACGTGGTACATAGACCATGATTACTGTTATTTTGACCCAATCATTTCAGAAAGAGAAAGAGCGATAAACAGACAGAGATTACATTTAATGACAGACAGTTAGGTCTCTATACATCATGACATTTGCTTTCTTTCTTCACTTTCTGTTTTTCTTTTCTAAAATTAACGTTTGAGTTCTATATTTTAATGGAATTAAGTATAAAACCACGTCAATGAAGCAATAAAGGATGGCAAAGTGATTGACTTGTAATAAAATAAAGCTGCCAAAGAATGATAGATTAATGACCATACACGCAGGTTCAGAGCTAGCAGTGAGTAGTATACTAAGTTGCCAAGCAACAAAATAATAATAATAATAATAATTTAAAAAATAGTAATAATATAGTAATAATAATAATAATAATAATGATAATAATAATAAATCTGTCCCATAATCTGCACTTTACAATTTAATTAGTTAATTTATTTTTATTATTATCTCCACTAGAAAGCATTTAATAATTAAAATTTAAAAAAGCTTTTCTTTCCCTGTGTCGTCTTAGCCCTCCAGGGTCTGGGTCTCTGTAGATGTTTTCTTTGTCCATGCCTGCACCTTGTCCATCCATCTTTTTTGTTGTTGTTGTTGCCTCTTATCTACCATTCCTCGTGATAACGTCTTTTCAGGCCTCTGGATCTTGTTATATGGGCTGGGTCTTTTGACAAATATTACACAGAATCTCATTTTTTTTAGAATGGAACGGATATTGTTTCAATTGACCTCAATAAATGATGCTGCAGATTTTCTGAATTTTTTTTTCTTTTTGTGCTTTCTTTCAAAGGGGCCAGAGTATGTTTAAAAAAAAAAAAACCAACACGGGCCGTGGAAGTTATAGCACGCTGAAATTGTAGACAGATATTTTCTATCCATCCCTGACTGAGATCGGTGGGCTTGAACGAGCTGAGCTTTCTCAAAGTAATAGTTTTTGACTCTATAAGTCGCGTTTAATCATCACACATTGACTCAATAAAGTAGATCAGAGAATCAACAATTCCAACAGTGGAGTTGAAGTCCATGTCCTATGTTGCTGTCCATGACCCATAGCTCACAATAACGAGTGATCGTTTAGAAATTAAATGTGGCAGATATTTTAGATACAAAATAGAGGATTTTTATGTGTTAAATTCCTAGACAGAAATTGAGTTTCATTCTATTTTTTTTTTCACCGGGGATTTTCTAAGAATGATGGCATATACGTGTAGTAATTTGTGATTTTATTAGATAAAGCAAAAAGCAAAGTGATTAAACTTGGTCTCACTATAAAGATACTCTTGAGCATTATATACTATTGGTTTACAATCAGCTAACCAGAAACATTCACGACGTCAGAAAACTTAGTATAATGACTCTAAATAATATTATGTACGGCACTGACACTAATTCTGTTCATGTATAAATAAGCATTCCTGTACAAATGGTCTACAATATATTCAGAGACTGGCTTCATCATTTGACAATCAAATTATTATTACATTTTCTGGCCTAGAAAAGATCTATCTTTTGTTGATAAAATCAGATGCTACTGGTTATGTGAAAATATAGGTATCTGCATGCATACACTATGAGAATGAGTTTCAAGATTTATCACAATGCACGATGTTGTTTTCTCATGAGTCATGCAGTATATTTGAGCAATTGATTACTATTCAGTGTTTCAGTCATTGGCACTAAAGATTGAGAAGTCTGAATCTATAGTGTAATCTCTAACAGATTAGGTACTGCTCCATACATAGACTGTTTAATAATAGATGCTCAGAACCAATCATTTTAGAAAGAGAAAGACAGGCAGGCAAAAGAGATAGAGTTGGTAAATTACAGACTACTAGGTCTTTCTGCTTTATGGCAGTAATTTTGTTTTTCTTTTATGTATTCATCGTGGCAAAATCATACCTTTGTTTTCATTTTAATTTTCATTTCATAGCAGTTTTTTTTTAACGTTATTGCTCTCTACTTTGAGGTAAAAGCTTTAATGGAGCAGTAAACAGTTAATGGCAAAATGCTGCTTTATCCTGAATGTTTTATATCTTCCTAGAAGACAAAGACACGATGAAGGAAACATTCTTCTGTGATTTGATACACATTGAAATTAGCTAAACGATATTTCTGTGGATAATTTCTAAATGTTTGAACGCATCAGGATGGATAGGCTAGTGTTCATACTTTCCAGTAGCAAACATTATGCTATTCCAGAGAATAGAACAACACAATGTTGCCACTATGGAACGAGCATATTTTAATCATAGACCTCAGAGCATTTTTAATTTCTGTTTTTTGCTTGCTTAGGATTATAATTTAGATATAAATAAAAAATAGATGCATCAAAAGTTTTCTAAATCTGTGTCAACATAATGTCTTAACAAAGAGATAGTATATGGTCAACAAGATAATGTCCGCCTTTGCCAGACCTACAATATCAAGTTCTTCGTCTTCTATGGATGAAAAGGTTAATATCTATAGTGCAAACAGTTTCATAGAAAAAGATTAACAATGTCGGATTATTCAAGAATGAGACTAAACATCATGATAAACTGTCTGTCATGAGCTGAGAAGTCTTTACGACCAAAGATAGATTATTTAAGTCACATACTGAAGGAGAATCTAGATTCTATTGGTATAAATGAAGTCATCCAATGATGGTACAAATTTTTTTTACAGATCTGTGCTTGTTCTTTGCACAGTTCTGAATTGATTCTAGCCCTCTCTTGCTATATTTTATAATGTGCCATCACCACGTTCGTAACCACTTCCTCAATGAAGTGAAACAGATAAGCAACTGGCAAATCTAACCCGTTTATCTTTCAAAGTAAATAAATATTTCATAATGAATTCGGAGAAAGTACATGTTAGGGTATTCCTTCACAAGAGATAGTCCGGGTTTTACGGATCATACACTATCATAACAATTTCATGAACTATTTCATACCTGCCGAGATATGTTACAAACTCAGCCTACATTTCTTCACTTTTAACATGCAGCGCAGCCGGCTTCTTTTTTAATTTTAAAATTCAGTGATTTGTAAATAAAATTTGCGGATGGAACGTTTTTTCCTAGAACGAAATGGTCTATTCAAAAACTTCAACTCATTCTTTCTAACGGGGCTATGGCATTCTCATATTCCACATTTCTTAGTAGTTTTCGAGTTACTTTAGTTCATTCATTTTAAAAAATCTCTGTAACAAAGGGGAAACAACAGATTGGATGAACAAACGTCGAGGCATTGAGAGAGACTGACTGTTCTGTGTTGTCTGAAATCTTTAGCTCTCTTATGCTGATCTCCGATGTAGTTCTCAGCCAAACATGGCAGATCAGAACACAACATTGCAGGTAGAGGTTGTTAGTTTCGTTGATATTATGGATGATAAAACGTTGGGGCTGACAGACATGATTGTTAACTGTATTTTAGTCAACATCATCGCCGTCGTCGGTAGCGTAGGTAACGTCATCAATATTCTGGTGTTGACTCGTCATGGCTTCACCGACAGCACCAACGTCCTGCTGATGTCTGTGACCGTCGCCGACCTCATCTTTCTCCTCACCCTTGTTCTCCGCCATATAAACTGTCTGGTTGCTCAAATTGATCCAATCATGGCCTTGACCATTGACTCCATAGTCAATTCATATCTATGGCTACCAAACAGATACTTCGGCATTGTGTCCTCTGCATTTGTGGTGATCATTTCTATTGAAAGATTCGTGGCTGTTTTCTTCCCATTGGACGTTTCTAGACTGTTTTCCCCCCGCAAAATATGTTTGGCAGTGGGCATGGTAAGTTTTATATGGTGCGGTCTCTTAGCCCCTATCTCAACAATTTCAGTTTTTGTTTGGGCCTTTAGTGCTATGTGGAATACAACTATTGGACAAACAAAAGTAAGCCCCTGGTTTGTAGAGCATTCCGAACAGATCGCGACCTTGAACTTGTTCAATAGCATGGTCCGTGGCCCTGTCTCAGTGGTCATCATTCTCAGCTGTTCTGTAGCCATTGGTGCTCGGCTTCACACGGCCAGTCAGATGAGAAAGAAGATGACCAAATCGATCAGTCGAGTGGATGTGAAAGTGGTCAAGATGTTGGTGGTGGTCTGTCTGGTCTACGCTGTCATAGCTATTCCATTGTCACTGCCTTACATCCTCTACAATATCACACCAGATTTGACTTTGCGAGACGGACAACTGACCAATTTTTCTCTTTTTCTGGAATATATAGGTGATCTCCTCTATGTAATCAACGCTTCTGTTAACTTTCTTATTTACGTGACCATGAGTGCCAAATTTTATAAAACTTACATCGGGCTTTTCTCGTGTTATCAGAAAACCTGACGTGTGTCCCATCCGAGAGTTGCGGAGTCCTGAGTTCAAAGTTCAACAGACTTCAAGAATAAGCACTAGGTTGAGAATTAAAAAAAAAAATAAGCAGAGAACAGGCAAACTTAAGAAATAAACAAACAAGACCGATTTAATAATCAGCTAAAGAATAACCCGTTTCTCATGTTCTCCTCCAATTTATCGGAATTTCTGAGCGTGATGACTTAAATACCCTAACGACAAGCAAAAGGACAAAATCAAAATGCCATTGATTCATCATAATTTAACTCGTGTACAATAACTCTGGCTTTGAGTAAATAAGGGTTTCAGTATTAAATCTACAGATCTGAAAACAAAATTCAAAAGTTACAGTATCATAACCACTTGTTTTAATATCCCCTTGATTTTCGTAATGGGGAATCTCTTCGAAACAATATTTCTCCCGTAATTCTAGGGACATTTACAAATTTAAATTGAAACATCTCTGAGTTTACAATTTTTAGATTTTAATCCTTTTAGTTTGTGATCGATATATATATACACTGCAGACAAGTTTGTTACTGATAATGCCATTTTATTGTGTTTTTGTTTGTTTGTTTATTAATTATACAAAAGGAGAAGGAAAAAAAGCAATAAATTTGGACTCGATCTCATTCACTGCCAACTTGAGCTCGTATCGTCAAGAGAAGCAAGAAACTGCATAATAGTTTGTGCTCAAATCCATCAAGATATCGCTCCGTTATAAGTCAAATGAAATAGACAAGCCACAGAGCACTCTTAACCTACTAGGCCTCGCCAGGCAATTCCCCTTGAGCCCCGGTGACATGGAGGCTCCTTGCTACTTTGTGTGTGTATGTTGTCATAAGCTGTCAAACAAGAAAAGGATAAAAGAAAGGAAAAGGAATGGCTGAACCGAGCATATCTGTAATGCAACTCTTTTCTTTCATATTAAAAAGCAAACTCTTAGTATCTACTCCATTCGGAGAGCTGTAATACGAACATCGCCCTGGCAGAGAAGCAGCATGATCATCAACATTCCTATGATTAGTATTGAATCACATAGACCTACATGATTTGTGTAATGTCCAGATATGGCAGCGCTTCCTTCAAAAGAACATGATTTAACGTATGTTTCAAAGATTGCAGGAATATGATTTTTTTTTCTTTGGTTAACAAATAAAAGTACCGAAGGTCAATAATGAATGCATGGAAGAATGAATGAGTGAATGAATGTAAGAACTAATGAATGACTAAATGGAAGAATGAATAAGTGAGTGAATCTAATAACCATTGAATGACTGAATGGAGAAATGAATGAGTGAATGATTGAATAAATTAATTAATTGTGTATTAATTATTAATTCATTCAAGGACAAAATGTACCAAAAATATTTCTTTGAAAGGTGTAGAGAAAAAAACTGAGAGGAGGAAAAGACTATCTTTCATATTAAAGCATTCTACATGGGCGAGCAAATACATGAATCAGCAGGTATATCTAAATGTGTATATGGGACCCACAGTTCCACGGATCGGAACAAACAGATACGTATGCAAGCCTGATATCGATAATATATGAGACGCAGCACGATAAAATCAGGCGCTCGTTGGTTTTTACGCGTCTAGAATTATTGGTATCACTGTAAAGCTGTTTAATTTCCCTTTCTGTGTGTGAAGAAATCTTTCTTCTGCTCTGAGTAGAAGACGAAATATTTGCAATTAAGGGCAATGAGGGTGACCTGCTGCTGTAACTGTCGTTAGTGAGAAAATGGCCCGATCAAGTTTGTTAATCCTTATTAATCCTCATTTAGGTCATGTTACTAAATTACAGATTTTGGACTTTTACTCAATATATTTCAGCAAATTTAACCTTATAATACTTTTTTTTTTGCAAAACAAATATTTAGCATTAAAAATTCATTTACTACCAAAAAAATCGCGAATTCTCCGGTCACCCCATTTTAACGAGCGCCTGGTTTCACCGTGTCGCGTCTCATATTAGATTCCAACGTGTAGTTGTTATAAGTGTCACATAAACGAGACTGCGCCCTGACTTAATCGTTGAGTCGTTCTGTTACAACCACTTACACCTGTGACAGCCCATGTATACTCGCTCACAGACCCACACAAAACCAGAAATTTAGTTCTTTAAAGAAATCCCCTGAATCTAAACAAAACAAAACAAAAAACTTCTAAACTAGCAGAGACAAATTTCAAATAGCAAAGCTTCATACATAGAAAATAGATTATCCTAACCAAAATATAAAGCTGAACGTGTTTTGTTTTGTTTTTTTATTTGTCTTAGGCCAGTTCACTTTTTTGAGAAATAAGTTTGATAGTTTTCAAAACAGCCAGTTCAACTAACAAAAAAAAGTTGGCCTACAATGTTGTTTCGAAATGTCCTTCTGTTTCCGAATGGGAGGCCTTAAAATCTGCTTTGAATTATGACGTTGAATTCAACAATCAACATTAGATAATTGATCTACATTTATTATGTTATTATGTTATATCTTTAACATATTATGTTTAATAATGAAATGAAGATTTAACCATTTTTTTCCAAATAATTGTTCCCCTTTCCCCTCTCCGAAAAAAAAAATAGAGTAAAATAAATTGACAAGACTCAAGAATTCCAAAGATGTACATTTCAGAATAATACATACACAGCATGTGTTCCTCACGGGAGAAAAGACATGTGACTATTCTAAGCTTCAATGGTACAAACTTAGTGGAGTTGGGTACAACCAGATAAATTAATATACAGATGTAATTTTCGAAAAAAAAAATGCAACGACACTCATAATGCATCGTCATAAACGGAATTGACACCACGGTAAATACAGTGAGGACAATTCTCTCAATTTGTAAATAATGTATATAGTACATTAAACAAGAACGATGGGAAATGTGGTCTCGTCAAGAGTGTTGCCAAGTTTAGACCTATTAATATAAATAAGTTTTATAATGTGTTAAAATTAGTTCAATGCTTTTTCTGTCAAATTGTATCTGAAGAGTACTGTTGTAAATTCTGACTTTTTAATTGTCCAGTGTCCACTAAAACTTGTTCGAACAGAGCATATTTTTACATTAAGTGTTACTGTTCATCTAATTAATTCGTTTTTATTTCGGGGTGAGAATAAAATTGTCTGAATGATTTCAGGTTATATATTAATTCATCAACCTTTCAAGGATTACGTGTAATAAAAGGTTAGCCTATTAGAAGGGGAAATGGCTCATAATAAAAGAAAAAAAACACAAGAATTAGAGATAAAGATTATCGGCAAGCTCGTTGAAAGTAAAACACGTTTATAGTCAATGAATGGACCAGCACAGTGATACAAACTGTCAGTGTTTGACCTGAAATAGTTTACTGAAATCCTCAAGTCTCCAGTAACCTATAGATTACTAAATATTTTTTTTTCTAGCATGTCAATATTTCGTATTTTGTAAGACACATGGAAAATCTCAGAAAATTTCTAAATAATAAATGAAATGTTCATTTCAACATTACCTTTCTGTGAACAGTTATAAAAAAAAACTTGATGTATCGACGGAAAAACTTTAGAATTTGTCTAATAGATATAAAAGTCGCATAATTCCTATCTTTTCCTATCTTCCGATAACCAACCGCTCACTGATTCAAATATTGTTCTCTGAGCTTTGAAGACGATATGGCTTCTTATTGACCTGTAAAAATGAGAGCTGGACGACTTCATAAACAGTTCTAGGTGGGAGAAATAATTCCAGGACATAGAATGTCAATTTTTCTGAGGCTTGTGTAATGTAGTTTTTTGCCTTTTTTTTTAAAAATCAGTTTGTTTGTCAGTTCCTTTAATCTCTGATGTGTTTCTTATAAATCCGCTTAAGATGCTTCAATTTATCACTTGTTTTGCTAAAAATAAGAACACCGAAAGTCATACAAAAAAAAAATAAAACAACTCTCGTCAGAGTAGCATAAGCGACCATATATTGAAAAAAAAAAAAGACCAATACCTCAACCTCTTGGAAAGAAAGACTTGATTGAAAGAGAATCCAGTGAATGGGTTACTTGCCATTTTCTTATGTCTTTCTTGTGTAACTTGTTATCTTTCTTTTGCTTGTGTTTGCATATATATATATATATGTATATATATATATATATATATATATGTATATACATTTGGTTTCAACAGAAGGCAAACAGAAGCCACGGCAGCGGGCTATCTAAAATACAGCACATTTTCAAGGAGAAATAGAAACAAAGAACTCTTTTCAATAGCCCGCAATCATGTTTTTGTTTTCGACAGACTAATTATTATCTTTTTTGTTATATGTATATACATGTGTCAATCGGTATTTGGAAATAACTGAACTGTATGACATCACGGGTTAAACCACTAAGCATCTCTATGCAATGTGTCATGGGATCATAGAAGTGTAAAGGTGTATGTGATCTTAAGAATGTACATTCTAGTAAAGCACAAAGGCTCTGATAACACAATTTGAAGTAATCATTACAGAGGGAGAATGGCCAGCAAAAGATTTTTGCGTTGAACTACGTTGTCTATGGAGAGGGCAAACCTTCTGAGAACAATATTTGTGAACTGGGCTTCTTCCTCACTTATACTGCTAGCTGTGCACTTATCCAGCGAAACGTTGACATTGTAATTTGTCCACTGGCTTTTGGATTTCTCCGCCCTGTCTCTGGCTCTTCCTATTATGGGAGGACTGAACTGCTTCTTAAGGCGTATGATTCGCTGAACAGATTTCAGGCAGATAGACTTTGAGTGACAGTCATCAATGTCTCGTTCAATGTTAATGTTATAACAAGATTACCATGTCCGTATGGCCATCACTAACATGTAAAAGTTATATGTACGCCCAACGAATAAGAAAGGACTGACAAAAACAAAACAAAAACAAAACAAAACAAAAAATTAAAAATTAAAAAAAAAACAAAAAAAAAACGATTACATAGAGAATACACAGCAAACGTCATTCATTCTCCGTTGTCTGATTTTTTCCCCTTGTTGACATGTACATTTTCATGGAGGAAAGTTAAATCTTTGTTTAGTACTCACGTCCAGTGGGGGTCAGATCTGTTCTTAAACAGAGAAGCTTTCAATTGGTCTTAAAAGAAAGTGGATCCTGATAAGCCCTAAATAATTTAAGAGTGATGTCTAAATTGTTATCATGAAAATAATCATTTGATGATTAATGAGAGACAAAGACAATAACAAAAATACAGTCTGAGTGTATATTTCAGATTCAAACTGGGAGAGTCATGCCTGACACATTGATAAATTAGACCTCAGCGTACCCGTTCAACAAATTTGAACATGGGTGGACAACGCCTGTTTGTCCATTGTTGTCCTTTGATATCACATAATTTTGAACAACAGTAAATATATCTCAATTTCTTCATTTGAATTACAAAATCATCCCTCAAGGACAGTGCGCATCACCCTCATTAAAATTTGAGTATGAAGTCGAAAGGATAGGCCACATAATTTTATCAGTTTGACAATCGAATGGATCAAATGTATTTTCATCACGAGGATTCAATGTAGTTGTGATATGTTACGAGTATATTATTTAAATCTAGTTCAAAACGTCTTTCCTATCTCCGTTAAAACCTCTGTCAGTTCGCCTATGGAGTTCATGTCCACATTTGATTTCCTTCTCCACACCTCACCGTAACAAGTGATTGTTTTAGAGATGACAGGTAGCAGGAATTTCATGTATGTGTCAGTCTCCTAGTGAGGAGAAAGAAAATTTCCAAAAACAAGTTTCTAAAACATTTCGCCTTCCTTGTTGTTGTTCTTTTTCATATTCGTTTATTTTCATTATTTGTCCTGTTTTCTTTTTTGTTTTTGTTTGTTTGTTTGTTTTTGACATTTTTATACCTTGCAATTTCCTAAACTATCATATTTTAAACACCTATGTGATTGTATTCTACGGCGGGTATCCTGCACCATTTCTATTTAAGAACGAATGAAAAGGAAGGTAATCGGACTTGGTCCAACCCTGCGTTTATTTGACTGGTTTCATATTTAGCTACTCAGAAATATTCAGGACGTACTATCATGGCTCTAAATTGTATCCTAGCCATCAATAAAGATGAAGTATATATGAGATAATCTCCCCACAAACGCACCTCAAAAGATTCAGAGACTGGTTTTGTTGGACAATCTCTTTATTTATTATCTTCGGTCAGAAAGACAATCATTAAGATAAATTGAGAAGGCCAAGTAAGTGTATGGATATCTGCTAGTGTGTGTATGTGGGTCTTTTTTTTTTTTCGGGGGGGGGGGGGGGGGGAGGGTTCAAAATTTGTTTCTTTTCCCTTCTTCTGCCATCAAACTC
>JBCEWB010221699.1:19306-43118 GCA_039654565.1 Peronia peronii
CTGATGCTTTCTCGCCACGGCTTCAACGACAGCACCAACGTCCTGCACCGTCACCTACCTCATCTTCCTCCTTACCCACCTCCTCCGCCGCATCGGCTGTCTGATGGCCCGGATAGATCCGGTCAGGCTAGGCCTGATCACTTGCCACCGTAGTCAATGTTTATGATTGGACATTAGGCCTGGGCATTACTCGCTGCACAATTGCCCGTGAACACCAGACATCCGCATTATCCGGGTATCCGTTTCACTGATAACTGAAGACCAAACACGGAAGATCAAACTCCGAACCTCAACCTCGGCTACACTATGCATGTTTCCTAAGGCTGATGTCACGTCGTTTGAGATTACTTTCATGATTTTTCATCAAAAATGTCTCTGTATTTTTGTATCACTGGTTTACAATGAAGTTAATCAGAACGATTCATGATTTAACAAAACTCACTATTGTTGTTCTAAACAATAATATGACACTGATGGAGATCATGTACATGTACAAACGAGCGTTTCTGTACAAAATGGCCAGCAATAAATTCAGAGAGTGGCGACTTATTATCAAACTATCATAGTTTTTTGGTTTAGAAAAACCATGTTCTTTGATGATAAGTTAAGAGGCCACAGGTCTCGTGAATGTACAGTCATCTGCATGCATATGTGTGTGAGTGAAATTCAAGATTATTATAATGCACACTGATGTTACTTCATGGGTCATCAGAGGGATAATTCAGTAATTCAGTATAATAACGGTTGAGTATTTCGTCAATACTATGCGCTTACGTCATTCGCCCTGAAGATTAAGAAGTTTGACTGTCAATGTAATCTCTAGTAGAATTAGTACTGCTCCATGCAAAACTGTCATTAGGTGCGTAGAACCAATCATTTTAGAAAGAGAAAAGCAGACAGTTAAAACAAATAGAGTCACTTAGATTACAGGCGATTAGGTCTTTCTGCTTTGTGGCACTATCATTTTCTTATATGAATCATACCTTTGTATACATTTCAATTTTCATTTTATAACAGTCTTTTCTTGAACATTATTACTTCTTACTTATGTTATGCATGTAATAGGAATATGCGATTCTATATTTTTTTTCTTCATAATTATGGTTAGGATTGTTGAATTGTTCAGGAATTAACCTAAACATTGAGACAAACGTTTTGTCATGATATGACTAGGTCGAATGATCTTACATTTATATAATTTTGTAAGTCACATGCACAAAAAGAATCTAGATTCTAGAGATATAAATGAAGTCATTCTGACGATCGTATAATTTCCACAGATTTATGCTCGCTTTTTGTAGAGCTATAAGTTGGCCTTAGCCCTCTCTTAGTTTTAGTCAGATTTGGCCATATTTTATTTGTGTACCATATTTTATTTGATATTTATTATCAAAGTGATAACTTCTGACTGAAGTTCAATTGATAAGCCACCGGCAAGTCTAGTTCTGTCTTCTACCTACTAAAGTAAACAAATATTAAAATGTACAGTTTCAGGGATATCTGTATAAATTCCCTTCACAAAAGAAAGCCCCAGTTGTTTTTACTGATCACACTTTACAATGTCATGAACTGTTTTCTATCTGATGAGAGTTATTCAAACCTCAGCCCACATTCTCCCCACCAAGAATATACAACATGCACTTTAAAATTGTATTGTCAACTTCAGTGAGACGTGTAGCTCCAAGTTACAGATGTCATTTTTTCTGTCAAGGGTTGAAAGGATCGACTTATCAGACTTTCAAAAGTTTCAATTCATGTTTCTAACGGGACTGCAGCCTTCTCAGTTTCCATTTTTAAAAAAAAGTACTTTTAATTTATCCTTGTTTACTCAGCATTATTCAGCTGGCATGATGTTTTTTCTTTAGCACGGAAGAAATAACAGATTTTTTTGAACAAAAGTCTAGGTACTGAGAAAAGCTGATTGTTCTGTTTTATCCAAAATCTTTGGCTCTCCTGTGTCGATCTGCAGTCTTGTTCTCAGCCAAAATTGTTTAGGGAATGGCAGATCAGAACACAACCCAGCAGGTAGAGGTTGTTGGTTTCGTTGACGTTGTTGATGACAGGACGTTGGCGGTGACAGACATGGTCGTCAACTGCATTTTAGCCAACGTCATCGCCGTGGTCGGCAGTGTAGGCAACGTCATCAACATTCTGGTGCTGGCTCGTCACGGCTTCACCGACAGTACCAACGTTCTGCTGATGTCTGTGACTGTCGCCGACCTCATCTTCCTCCTCACCCTCCTCCTCCGCCGCATCAACTGTCTGGTGGCCCAAATTGATTCCGTCACGGCCTTTACCCTTGAGGCTATAGTCAATGCATATCTATGGATACCCAACAGGTATTTCGGAATTGTGTCCTCTACATTTGTGGTGATCATTTCTGTTGAACGATTCGTTGCAGTTTTCTTTCCTTTGAGTGTTTCTAGACTGTTTTCTCCAAG
Organism: Peronia peronii; assembly: GCA_039654565.1. NCBI lineage: Eukaryota > Metazoa > Mollusca > Gastropoda > Systellommatophora > Onchidiidae > Peronia > Peronia peronii. The sequence goes on from JBCEWB010221699.1 coordinate 21,748, forward strand.
CAAAGTATGTATAACAGTGGGTGTAGTGAGTTTTATATGGTTTGTACCAGTAGCCCCTATGTCCACAATTACAGTTTTTGTTTGGACGTTTAGTACTAAATGGAATACAACTGTAGGCACGACAGTGCCTGGAAAATGGTTTATAAAACATTTCAAACAGATGGCTATCTTGAACTTGTTCATTAGCATCGCACGGGGACCTGTATCAGTGGTCATCATTCTCAGCTGTTCTGTAGCCATTGGTGCTCGACTTCGCACGGTCAGTCAGATGAGGAGCAAGATGACCAGATCGGTCAGTCGAGTGGACGTGAAAGTGGTCAAGATGTTGGTGGTGGTCTGTCTGGTCTATGCTATCATAGCTATTCCATTATCGGTGCCCTACATTCTCTACGAGACCAGACCAGATTTGACCTTGCAAGATGGACAACAGACCAAATTTGCACTTTTTCTAGAAGACATCGGTGATCTTCTGTATGTAGTCAACGCCTCTGTCAACTTTCTGATCTACGTCACCATGAGCACCAAGTTTTATAAAACTTATATCTCACTTTTTTCTTGCTGCTACAAAACCTGTCGCCCTAGGTGACCGCAGTTAATAGTTGAGTGATGCTATAAACTATGTTGTTAAAATCAGACTTCATAGATTGCAAGGACTGATCTGAGAGAAATTTAAGAAAAAGAAAGAAAGACACGGATAGATTAAAGGAATACTTAGCATCAACGAGGAAAAGAACATTAAGTTTTTTTTGCTTTCTCTCTCTTTGTTTCTCTCAGTTGTTAATTTTTTTTTCAGAACTCCTGAGCCTGATGACTCAAATGTCAGAGTGACAACAAATGGACAATATCTGAAGATAATGGGTTCAGAATAATCGAACTCAGGCTAAAAAAAAAACTGTCTGCTAATAAAAAAGGTTGTAGTTTTTTAAAATACAGGATTGAAAAAAATAAATAGTAGGGAAAAGTTAAGTTAGCTATAAATGCCTTATTTCTGTTCTTCTCAAGTTTATAGTGCGAGGTTTCTTTCTAATGATACAGCTCCGGTATTCATCAGGGATTTTAGGGACATGAAAAAAGGAATAAAAAAAAATCTGGACTTAGATTCGTTTCCGTGTTAATCCTTTCAGTTAGTTAATCCTTGTTAGATATCTTTACTGTATGCATATTTCTCACTGATTATGTGCCTCTTTTCGTTGATTTTTGTATTTGTTTTGTTTTGGTTTGGTAACAATTCTTTCCAAATGAAGCACTACATCGCTAACATTACAATTTATATAAGTAGAGACAGGCTTGTGACAGAGCCATCTTAATATGTGCGCTGGCCAGGAATTTGCCTGGGAGACCCTCTAATTTACTGTTGTATGTTTAAGTAATGTCGTGACTTCTTGGCAATAAAGAAAAAGGAGTGAATGAACACAACGCATTTAATATACAACTATTTTTGTTCGAATTAAAAAAAAAGCCCTGAAACATAAATCATCGACAAGGTGTTTAGTATTCGTTTGAATAAGGTTAGCATTCGTGCGTTGCACTCTATTATTATGGAGGGGTTGGGGGGTGGGGCAATGGACTGAAGATGCTCATCAGCATTCGTAAGATTAGTGCTGACTCTATAGGCCTGAGTGATTTACTCAATGATCAGATATAACAAAACAGTTCAATCAAAAGAATAGATCTATGATATAACAGAAAATAAGCACATTACAAGAAATATTGTCATTTACCAAGCTGACTTATGTTTTCAAGTATCCGTCTAAAATTCTTAGAGAATTGCAGAAAAGTGAGGCCTCCCTACCCCCTAAAGAAAAAAATGAATTAATAGACACCGAATGAGTGGATGAACAGATGAAAGAATAAGTGAGTTGATAAATGAATGAATGAACTGGAAAAGGAAAAAACAAAGGAAGGAAGGAAGGAAGAAGGAGGGGACCAAGGAAGAAAGAAGGAAGGGACAAAGGAAAGGAGGAAGGACGGAAGAAGGACGGAATGAGGAAATAATTGAACAAGATAGACAGAACTATATTTCATGGGTGCCTTTGTCGAATGAGCAAAGAAGAAATTGAGTAAAGGAAAAACTTACAGTAGCCATCTCTCAACTTCCATTTTATATCATGTTGTTCAACTGACAAACAAGATAGGGTGTCTTTCACAGTATATGAATATAGTCCACACGTATGAGCTAATGCATGAATCGGCAGAGATACCTAAGGAATGTGCACATGGGTACCACAGAACAAACATAATGAATGTATGCAAGTCTGAGAAAATATATTCCAGCATGGAACTATTAAAAGTGTCAAGCTAACCAACTGATACAGACACAATTGTCAAATGTTGTATATACACAAACCCCCACACTTACGACAGCCAATGCCTGCTCGCTCACACACCCACACACAAAACAACAAATTCGATTTTTAAAAACAACAATGACATTTCATGTGAACCTGAACAAACTAGCATAGAAACATTTTAAACTGTATCAGGCAAGACTTCACTCAGACAAACATACACTGTCTCAAAACCATATCTTTAAAAAATTATAACTCTATTTTTTTTTCCTCCAGAGTAGCTCAGTCTCATCTGCTAAAGTAAATTTCCATCAAATTGATAATTTCCAACACAATCAGAAAAAATAAATGAAAGAAGTACAGTGATGTTTCTAAAATGTTTTGCTGTTCGCCAAATGAGAAGCCTGAAAATAGTGTCTGATTGATAAAAGTGCTTTAGGATGGCAGGGATCAACATTAGAATAATATTGGTATTTTACATTTGTCCAATTGGATGTTTAGATCATTGACAAAGACGTAATATTAAGAGGGAGATTAATTTTGTTTCTTCAGGGTCATTTTTCTTCATTCACGTAAAGACAAAAATTAAAGAAAGACATATTATAACACAGAATAGCCAGGCCTCGTATCATAAACATCTGGATGTACTAAATACTAAGTCTAACTGTCGCAATGACACAACCTGAATAGTACTGGGTTCAACTAGATGCAGTACATATTAAATATAACATGCAACAAAATTCAATATTTCAATAGCCTAGTCATTCACTGATAAACAAAACTATGCCAATATTAAAGCTGTAGCACCAAATACAGAACCTTATATTGATAATGAAGTAAATTATCACAATCAAACTGGAAGATGAGAGGAGACAGTGCAGTGACTAAACGCTGACACATGTGGTGTGGTCAACTAGCAAATCTTGCCAGTTGTCTCGTCGGCCCTGCTGGCAGCCCCTATGGGGCTTTTCAGTTGAGACTGACGTGAGAAGGTGCATGGGTGGTAAGGACCCCGGTCTGAGCCACCATTGTGGACCATGGTGGATGGATTCTCCATCTATGACCTAGCCCCGACTCTTTCCTTCACGTGGCAGCAACTGTGAGGACTGAGCCTGGCCCTGGGCAGGGCTCGGGACGAACTGACAAGAGCGGGTCGTCCGTGTGAGTGGGTTATCTCACACAGGGCCTCCGTCCCGGTAGAGCTCGCAGGGGACCGATATTGCAGTACATTCGGGGTGCTTGCTGCTGCCTGGACGGGCGGGTTGCGGACGCTGCCCTCCCCGCCTCACCCCGAGCCGGGCGAGAGGTGGGGCTCGGGGTGCGTCGGACTGGGTCTGGCCGAAGCTTCGTGACGAAGTTCAGTGACCAGGGCAAGCACTACTCCCTGCCTGTTTCTGAGGATTGGGAAAAGCCGGGGCACACCCCAGTCGTCGTCAGCTCACCACACGTCTCCTTATCGTTCAGGGGATCTGCCCGCATCAGACGAGCAGTTATCCCATATTTTGGCCCAGCGCAAGTTGGAAGAAGAGAGCGAAGGCGTGTCGACTCCTGCAATGCGCGCTGCGGGATGCACGGCCTAGGAGGCTGGACTGCGACTCCGTCACCACGGGGCAGATGGCGAATGACCCCGGCGGGGCTACCCTGCCTTCTGGGGAGGGGGACCCCATCGGACTTCAGGAGCTGGGTAGGGAGCGCCGCGGTTTTTGATCAATGGACCGTATGGTGGCAGGTGCGGTCTGGCGCTCCCGGTGGAATTCGGCTTCGTGGTGCTGGCTTGAGACCAATAGGAGGCATGGGGAAAGCACTGCACGGGGCCTTGTCTCCTGCCATCTTCCCTCGGTGCTCTCGACGAGAGCTCGTTTGCAACCACTTCCCTCCGGGTCGCCCTCCACACTTGGGGCCCGCAGAGGATGATTAATCCCGGACGGGGCCACCGCGCACTCGGTCCGCGAGTCCGCGGGGCGGCCTTGGCTCGGAGGCATCTCTATCCATTTACTCCACACTGCACAAAACCTCCAACCAGCGTAGAACATTCCGGCACACAGAAACTACAAAGCAATAGCTGTTAAGGGCGGCACGCTCACAGCACACCTTGGGGTTGGAATCAAAGCAAATCTTGCCAGTTTCAGCATTCGAAATTATGTCCACACTTTAAAGTAAACAAAAAAAAGTTGTATACAGCCTTCGATTTAAGAAATATTTGTAGAACAGAGAATATCCTGTTTATCTTTTTGTTTTCCTATTTAGGCTATATATCTTCCCCTCCCCCCCTCCCCCGCGCTTTTTTTTTTAATCATTCCTTCCTGGCACTTGTATTTTTATTATGTAAAATAAATTCGCATACAGAGTGGCCGTCTATTTTGTGAAATTCATAACATTAGAATGTCACAGAGACACGTAACTAGTCAGAGTGGAAAACTCAAGTGCATCACAATCACAAAGAAATCAGTACATCAACTCCTGAAAAGACTGGTTTAATTTAAGAGAATCCAATAAGTCCGTCTGTTTGTTGTCATCTCTCATTGGTGTCTTGTGCATCCTTCTTTATTTTCTTTTTCACGTTTGCTTTTTTTCTTCTATTTTTATTTAAGAAAAAGTAATCTCCAACGACGTGATTCACTTGAGTCGGCTATGTTCATATAATATTTCAGTGCTGCGTCCAAAAGACCGTGCCTGGTTTAGGTTCAACATGAGAGAGATTGTTTTCAAGAAAAGGCGTCTAGAGGCTCGTAAATGTATGGTGTGTTAAGGCTGTCTGAAACACTCGACACCTTCAAGTAGTCATAAATATCTCCCTTTGTAAAAGTCCACAGTTAAATGTTCCCCAACACATAGAATAATTTCATCTTACGAGTATTTTATTGTCCTGAGTGGTCAAAACAAAATTATTAATAACATCATCACATTCAAAGCTTGTGTGAGTATATGAAACAATAAATTTATGTGTTTGAGTAAGTGTTTCAAAATTTAATAGAGCTTTACTCTGTGTGGCATTAAGAGGATAAGTCAATATAGTATGGTTACGCCGCTAAATCATTGTGTAATTGTTGTGTAATTGTGTAACTGTGTCGTGGTAGCTAACGATCAGAGAAAAACACAGACGTTTCAAATATTTAGAGTGTATTTATAGCACACAGCACAAAGACTTTAATTACACATTGTCAACCCATCATTACCGAAGAAGAAGGATCGACAAAAGATTAGATAGTAACGACACAAAAAACGATATCTACTCTCCTCCATTTATCAGTATTATTATTTTTTTCATTTTTGCTCTTTGATACAATTTCGTGGTAGAAAATTATATCTTCGTGGCAAAATTTATTTCGAATTTGTAGCACATCTGTCATAAAACAGAGAAGCTTTGAAGTGAAGTGGATCATGATACGCTTCAATTGATTTTAGAGTGATGACCATACACTTATATCATAAACATTAATCACTTGATAAACTCACAAGGACGAAGGCAACAAGGGAAACTCTTGCAAAGCTTCACACAAATACATGCTATTTAAACCTAGAGAGTTCTATCTGACAATGTAAAACTGATATTTGTAAAGTCACTGCTTGGAATGGTCAGGGGCCTCAACAGGGAAACTCCCCATTTAGCTTTCGTTTGTCGCACACATCCTCTCATGACAAGATTAGTACAACAACATAGCAGTACTAAGAAGAAAGTGATGCGATTTGCATGCAATTTATTTTATTGAGTGCTTTTCTATGCCGTATTAGAAATGTGACATTGAGTTTTCAGCAAGCATAATATACGCCTTTATATCCCACTGATTCTGTACGAGTAACTAGTTTGCGCCACAGTTATTCTCATTCTCCTTCAAAACACTAAATTTCTGGTTGTTCTAATACCTTCGTGACTGGGAGTTTCTACTACTCTCCATTTCAGCGTCATCAAATTAACTGGGTTTTTTTTTTTTCTGCTTACGTCGCTCTCTATTTGCACTGAGATGTTCACACTGCAACGAATGCAGAGAATAGATTTAAATTCCCCGATCCGACGAAAACAGCTCTAGTTAAAGGACATCCCATCTATCTCTTTTTTTTTTCTCGGTATTTTATCTGCTGATGAAGAACTTAGAATTAAAGTCTTAGGGGTTCTTGAGTGAAGAGATCTAAGAACAAAGCAGGCAAGGACCTTGGGCGCCCTATTGTCAAGGGCTCAATAGCCAGCATCTGACAGTCACTCCTTCACTTGTCGCTAAGCCGAAGATGTGTGTGTGTGTGTGTGTGTGTGTGTGTGTGTGTGTGTGTGTGTTTCCTGCGCTCACTTCAAAGGTTATCTGCTTGAATTCGGGAGGTATGAAAACGTTTGCTGGTGACATGATTATTCAACTACCCCGTGTAATCTGAGGTAGCGACGGTGGAGGAGATCAAACACATTGTATTTTAGACATGGCAGACCAGAACACAACACAACAGTTTGAACGGTTTGGTTTCGTGGACATGATTGATGACAAGACGTTAGAAACGACGGAGATGGTTGTCAAATGTTTTCTTATCAACATCATAGCTGTCATCGGCAGCGTAGGGAACGTCATCAACATTCTGGTGCTGACTCGTCACGGCTTCACCGACAGTACCAACGTCCTGCTGATGTCTGTGACCGTCGCCGACCTCATCTTCCTCCTCACCCTCATCCTCCGCCATATAAACTGTCTGGTTGTCCAGATAGATCCGGTCACGGCAATGACTCTAGACGCCATAGTCAGTGTCTATGTACAGATACCAAACAGGTATGTAGGCATTATGTCCTCCCTCTTCGTGGGTCTTATTTCCATCGAAAGATTCTTTGCGGTTTTCTTTCCTTTGAGCGTCTCTAGACTGTTTTCTTCAAGAAAGGTGTGGATGACTGTGCTGGTGGTGAGTCTTATTTGGCTTGCACTCTCAGCTCCCTTGATGATGTACACCGAATTGGTTTGGACGTTCAACACTAAGTGGAACATAACTGTTGGGCAAACAGTTTTAGGCAGCTGGTTCATGGAAAACGTCGAGGAGTTGACCACCTTGAACTTATTCATCAGCATAGTTCGAGGACCTGTCTCAGTGGTCATCATTCTTAGCTGTTCTATAGCCATTGGTGCTCGGCTTCGCACGGCCAGTGAAATGAGGAGCAAGATGACCAAATCGGTCAGTCGAGTGGACGTGAAAGTGGTCAAGATGTTGGTGGTGGTCTGTCTGGTCTATGCTGTCATAGCTATCCCTCTGTCAGTGCCTTATATTCTCCACAACACCAGGCCCGACCTGTTTCTGCAAGATGGACAACCCAGCAATTTCTTCTTGTTCCTGGAGTGCATTAATGACTTTCTCTATGTGGTCAACGCTTCTATCAACTTTCTGATCTACGTGACCATGAGCACAAAGTTTTATAAAACGTACATTGCACTCTTTTCTTTCGGCCAGAAAAGTTGATATTTTATATTTTTTGAATCAAGACATTGAATGTTTAAGTACATTTTTAAAAAGGAGAAAAAAAAGGAAATATAATGAAAACCCAAAAAGAAAATTCTTGATTAGATAAACTAAATGAAGAAAGAAAGAAAGAAAAAAAGAAAAAAAGAAAAAAAGAAAGAAAGAAAAAAGAAAGAAAGAAAGAAAGGACAGATCGGAATGTATATTCAATATCACTTTTTTTTTTCAACACAAAAAGAACTTGATAACTTGAACAATTCACTGAGAAATGACCTGTGATTGGGATATCCGCAAAATGAGCCTGTTTAGAGAATGAAAAGTGATGCCCCAAGAGAACAAGCAAACATATGAAAAATTGTTATAAAGTGTCATATACTCATTACAAGATTTGCACTAAACATTCTGCAGATCAAAATACTAAAAGAAGAACACGTGCCTTCAATTCAATTAATAAAAAGCATAAGCACGGGAAAAAAGACGGGAGAAAGGAGGAGGGGGGGGGGGGGGAGTAAGTAGTACTGTTGGCATATTTTAAAAATTTCTTCAGACTCACTACAAAATCTCAGTGGCTCATGAGACCTGTGACATAATAGGTGGTTAGGACACAAGTGAAGACGCTTGTTTTGACAAAGCCCTCCATCTCTGTCGGCCGCTGGTCTGAACTCATGTCTACTTTTTGTTAATGGTGCCCACCCATTTCTTCTTTTGGCCTTCTCTTCTTCATGGTTCTTTTTCACTGTGTCCTGGAACATTGTACTGGCTTGAGCTTTAGATCTTGAAACATGGAGATAACTTTTGACGTTTTCTTCTTCTCACAGTGACTAGGAGTTTTTTGCAGAATCCTATATGAGACGCGACACGATGAAATCAGGACCTCGTCAAACTGAGGCGAACGGAGAAATGACATGTTTTCAACAGTGAACGAATTTTTAACGCAATTTTGTTTTCACAGAATCCTTCTATGTAATTGTGAAAATGCATTTATAGTTAAAATAGCTGAAATAGATTGAGTAAAAGCCCAAAATTGTAATATAGCCGCATGGGCTAACAAAGATTAATAAGGATTTACAAAAGTGATTGACCATTTCCTCACTAAATTCAACTGCAGCAACAGGTCATCCCCATTGTCTTTAATTGCCAATATCTCGACTTCTACTTAAGAAGAACAAAACTTTTTTTCACACTCAGAAAGGAAAATGTATAACTTTTACAGTGATACCAACAACTCCATATGCTCAAAATCTGACGAAAGCCTGATTTCACCGTGTCGCGTCTCATATGCTTTTGTGTATTCTCTGGCACAATTAATATTAAATCTAACTTGTATATGAAATTTGCTCAAGCTTATATGCGCATGTAAGGAAATTAACGTTTAAGGAAATTAAGGAAACATCTTCACAAATAAATATTGTGGATTCACTTTCAAACCCTAGAGCCTGAAATTCTTCGAGATTGACTTCATTCATTGATCCCAAAATAAACACACACGCACACACACACACACACATACACACACACTCATACACACAACTAGCAACAAGCTTCTAAGTAAGAAAATAAATTTTTCTTTCTGTTCTGAATAAAACATGACTGCAAACTTCAAGAGAGGACTCCGGGAGCGACATTGTAAAGCCATACAAAATAAATATTTTTGACCTTCAAATTTCAGTTCAGCATGGCCAAAGAAGAACTGTACTATTTTTGCGTATTTTCATTTCTTCAGTTCACATAGCGATGCCGATGCTGCTCGCTTGAAGCTCGTCTACTGGAAAAAAAAAACCGGCCGTCTTTGAAACTTTAAAGGCCAGCCATTTTTCTACAAATCTGCCTCAATTTTGTACACATGCAATTTCAATACTCAGTAAATAGATTGTGATCTCGGCTTTGAATATCTTTGTTTATTGCATTATTATGGAAATGTGGAAAGGTATGCAACACTCTCAGATTTCTGTCCATACAATGGTCCATCCAAACAATCAGGGTCTAAATGGTTTTGGACGACAATGTTATTAAAATTACTCAATGTAGTTGTAAATCTCTGCTGATACGGCGTCAGATCACAACACAACGCACAACTTATGGTTGCTAACTTGTCAGAACATGTATCATGAATGTCGAACTCCAGTTTTTTCCTCGATCCAGAGAAAATATATAAGAGGAATAAGGAAAACAATGTACAGTTTGGAAGTTGGCGAAGTTTTCTTTTTTTAATTGAAAAGCAGATATTTGTTAGTTCATGAGTGAAGACTCATAAAATGTCTGCCTGACAATCTGATCCACCTTCCTCTGTTTTCTTTTATGGGGAGGTTTTAGGAGGACTGATGCCTCACCCTATTTGATTTTTTTTTTAGTGAAGGAACGGCTGCCATCTTAGATTGACTATAAAAAGGCTTCTATATTTTTCAACCAACTTTCATCTGAAATTTGACAGGCGTTTTTAATACCAATATCTAAACATTTCAGAAGGGACTTTTGATAGTTTACTTACCTTTTCCTGTGCATTTTATAAATCAGTATTTATAAAGCCATAGAACTTTAAATGTCTCACAAACTTGAAAAGACTTAAAAATTCCTTTCAATCATTTTTTTCTTTGTTTTACTCTGCATTCGTTAACAATTTCATGATAATTATTCTAGAAACTTTAAAGCAGATCGTATACTTGTTTCGTCCCATCCCCCGAAAAAAAAAACCGTAAGACGATATTTTGTGGGTTCCTGAGTTTATTTTGTATCAGAGGTTTAGCCAATATTCGTCGCTGACACTGGGCTCTACTTATTGGTGGATGAGGTCATAATTAAGTTGTCTGTGGTCAGTGGAAAATTGATAATCTACCACTGTATATGAAAACCAAAGTGCGTCATCAGGTCAGTCATCAGTTACATGACCATGGCAAAAGCACATCGGAATGGACATGTCCACTTTTGACAGCTATTTTTTTGTTCAGACACATTAGAATTTGTAAGATAAAAATTCGAAATTATTCTTGTAGGTAAAAACTCAACATTGTTTTGATAATGATTGTTTTTATGTTCGTTGTTTATCTGTTCTTTCAGAGGAAGCCTGCACTATCGTTTTTTGTAGATGTTTGACTGATGACCTATCCTATGCACGAAATCGTGTCCTTGTAATGTGTCCGTCAAAATCGATTGAAAAACGCTACAGCTATAGGGTTTTGCTTTAGCTTAAAGATGGCACAGTTTAGTAAACAAAAGCATACTTGCGCCAACATACTTGACATACTGACATGATCGGACGCGACTAGGAAGCCATCATCTTGACCAACTGGGCTCAACATGCTCCGCAATTTTTTTTCAAGAACTTCCCTCATATTTTTTTTCAACAGCTTCCCTCATATTTTGTCATCTTATTTTCCTCAAAGCTGTGTTCACGATTTCCTGACTTCTCTCTCCCATACTATTATGTTCTGCCCTATCACAGTGATATTGCTGGAAACAGAATGAAACTCCACAGTATTAAAAATAACCAGTTTTGTTATCTGAAGTTATCATTGTCTATGACGTTTGTCCTCCTCCCTGTCCTCCCCTGGTCTGTGACTCAGTATCTTAAATGCTGTCAGAACGAGAATGAAATAGAAGTTAGAACATTACTAAATAAACTCACGCAATAATACATCTGTAGTAGTTTGTGGTCTTGATTAGTTTGAAACAAGTTATCTTATGGCCGTTGTTATAACATGGCAGCGTTACAAAGCATCATGCTGGAGACAAAGCAAACTGCAGCAAATTTGTCAATAGTTAAAGGTTTCACTTAAACCTTTACTATACAGGGCAATGGTTTAAAGTACTTATTGGGTTTAATGTGATCAAATTCTGAAGCCATGTCTATCTTTTACAAGATTGTAAATATTTAAACATTCGTTAACTGAAGTTTACACTGAACTCTTAAAAAATACTTTCTGTATGTTTTGTACTTCTTTACCCAAAATGCTGGGAAATTCCGTCCTGCTCATCATAAATACATTTCTAGGAAACAGTGTACCTTGTTCCTGTACTTCTATTTATTTTTTGTTTTCGTTTGATTTGGTTGTTTATTATTTATTCTTTTATTTATGTGTCTATATGTTTTCCTTACTGGTCCATCCTAAGGATATCCCATCTCATATCAGACTCAGTTATAAAAAAATTCAGAACCGATATCTCGGAGGTCACAGTAACAAATAACCAGTCATTGGATAAAATCATATGTGACTGTCATATCCAAAATGAGACCTTTGTATCACTTCTCTATAACATAAAGAATTAAATCTGGTGATATTTTATATCACCGTCCCAAAAAACTAGACAAATTTCCCAAGACTAAACTACCCTGACCAATTTATTTAAAGAAATATCTCTTAGGACTTAAATTTTCAAATTACACAGAATCAAAAAACAGACCGAGACAAATCAAAACAAAACAAAACAAAAACGCAATAATTGTCAAGATAAGGTTACTATTAACAAAAACAAAAATGATAACATTCTGTTTGCTCCTAGATCTAGATAAATCTAGAATAATAAATAAGAAATATCTTCTCTACAGTATGATGACGAACACGACCTGTGTTGTTTATTAGAAAATGCATTGAACGACCCAATAGATTATCTCAGCATAGAGTGCCACTGATATTTATTCTGCTTTGCCTTCTTTCGACGTTGTCGTTTCTTCTTTTTTATTCTAGACTTGTTGAAATCGATATTCTTTATATTGTTATTGATCTCAATACGACTCTGTGGGTGTATATCACAATATGCAGTACCCCCCCCCCCCCTTCCTCCCCATGCAGTACCCCCCTCCTCCCCGACCAATTCTTAGTAAGACTCAAAATAGCGAAATAGAATACCTTAATGGTGATCATTTCCTGGTGGCCATTATGTGTCTTCTGTCTACGTTTTCTACCACTAAGTTTTCAATACAGCTAACCAAATACATTAGGAATTCCTTAACAAATATGGGTCATGGCTACCAATAATATTACACATTATCAAATAGCTGTACCGGAGAGCAAGAACTACCCTAGTATAATAACACCCCCACTGCATTTCCTTTTCAGAGGTTGATTTCTTCTGTTGATTGTGTAATAGTTCGTGCTACATGACACCCACCCATGAGTGATATTATCAGATTCAAAATGCCGTATGAATGCATAGATATCATGTAAATGTATAGGTATGGGCTGCTTGAGGATTTGTTAGATTGTTATATCGTTTTGTCATGAAATAACTCATTATAAAAGATGTTAAAGCCATTTTTCACTGCTTTGAAACTGTGTCATTATTTCTAATACAGAAATAAAATTGTGTATGTAATATATAAATCTGCAGCATGTAACTGACTGTTTTATTACATCAATAGCCCGCATACACTTAAAACCCCCAATTAGAAAAGTCAAAAGATCTGGAAAAATAAACTACAACGAATAATTAATGATATATCACAAATGGTCAATACTTTCTTTTTCTTTTTGTTTGTAAAGGTGCATGCAATCATCGGAGAGAGCATTTAGCATTTTGTCAATATAAATTTCCCTTTGAAGCAGTTTGGTCCTAAAATCTACCACTCTTTTAAGACTTACTACATTAACGTGGCTTTAGAGAGATGTATATAATTTCAAGATAGTAATTTGACTTTCATAAGTATAATCCTGAAAGTAGATATTTTCTATGACTTCATGGTAGACGAAGACTACAACAAAGACATTCTGATAAGCCTAGAACATTTTAAACATGCGTGTCTCTATCTGAGGATGTTGATTCGTAATGCTGGAGTGTAAAAATATCTGAAATGTTTTTTCACGTCTAGGACGTGATTAATTTCTCTCTTCCCTTTTTTTTTTAAATGTTGCATACATCTTTTCCTGATAAAAATGGTAGAACAATATAACAGCAGCACGAACTGAAATGAAAAAAAAAAAGTAATAGCATTTGTCATATTAGGTATCTTTTATGGGCCAGGATTGATTCTGTATTTGTTTTCGTATTCAAAGGGAACATACTGATGTTAAATTTAAATACATTAAAGTTTTTTTCAAAATATTACCCATAGACTAGAACAGAGCCTAGAATTTATTCTTTGTCTCTATCTTCAACTAAAAACATGTTATGCTTCTCTGTTGTACACAGCTCGGTCTTTACAATGCTATCTGTGTTAAGTAAACAAAAAAGAAAGACAGTTCGGATTTTGTAAGTTATGCATTTCGAGTATATCCTTAGCATAACGTTTTCAAAACAATCTAAGGGGTGCATCTTACTTGAAAATAACGGTCTGATTTTAAAAAATACTAGGGCCTTTAAAAATGTCACTAATAGATTAGAACACAACCAAAACTTGTTTTCTATATCAACTGTTCTATATCTGTTTTCAATTAAAAATATGTTATGCGCAAGTGTACGTCTCTGTTGTACAGAGCTAGGCCGTTACAAAGCTATCTGTGGTACTTAAAAACAAAAGGCAATGCCGGAGTTTGTTGGCTATGCATTTCGAATACCTTATATGGATCACGTTTTCTTAAAAAAAACAACATGTTTTTATTTTGAAACAATCCAAGGGGTGCATCTTACTTGAAAATAATTCTCTGATAAGACGAAAAAAAAAACAATTCCTCAACTAAGACTAAACTATTTATAATAAAAACAAATACGGATTGTAGCTTGGAGATGTCTGGCAATCCCCACATTGCAATTAAAATGTTTGGAAGACAAGACATTTTAAAAGAAAATTGATTTGATAAGGCCCTGATAAGGCTTTGTTAGCTGAGGCTGGGCGTCGAAAAGCATTACCAGACTTGTGACATTGGTTAGTTCTCTTAATGACATATAAACGTACCAAAACTAACTTCGTTTATAGTAAAGTGTATTCTTACACCACCAGAGACGAGGATTCAAATATATATTTTATAATCCCATGCATAGTTTTTCCAAATAATAATATTGACGGTCATTTTCAGCTCTAGCATCATCGAGCAGATTATTTTCCTTTTTGTTTCACCCTTCCCCCCATCTTTTGTTTTTGGACTCTGTCAACGATCTGACTGGATTAGGATTGTAAATCAGAAAAAATCCTCAGAACGAAGCAAGAAGAGTTCAACTAGTGAAAGTTTTGCTGTATCAGTTCATCTGAAAAATCTCTATAGCCAGCGGTAGTCGTGAACGATCAAATCAGTGATATGGTAAACATGGCAGACCAGAACACAACCCAGCAACTTGAAGTGGTTGATGTGGCTAATCTTATTGATGACAAAACCTTAGCGATGACGGAAATGGTCGTCAACTGCATTCTCATCAATATCATCGCTGTCCTCGGCAGTATAGGCAACGTCATCAACATTCTGGTGCTGGCTCGTCATGGCTTCACCGACAGCACCAACGTCCTGCTAATGTCTGTGACCGTCGCCGACCTCATCTTTCTTCTCACCCTCCTCTTCCTCCGCATCAACTGTTTGGTAGCCCAAATTGACCAGGTCATGGCCTTGACACTTGACGCTATAGTCAGTGCATATCTTACCCTACCCAACAGATACTTCGGCATTGTGTCCTCTGTATTTGTGGTGATCATTTCTATTGAACGATTTGTGGCTGTTTTCTTTCCTTTAAGTGTTTCAGCCGTGTTTTCTCCTCAGAAAGTGTGTTTGGTTGTGGGAATGGTATGTTTTATATGGTTTGGACTTCTGGCTCCCATAGCAACAGTGCAAGTTTTTGTTTGGACGTTTAGCCCTAAGTGGAATACAACTGTAGGTCAGACAGTGTACGGTACCTGGTTTATGGAGAATTACGAACACTTGACCATTTTGAACCTGTTAATCAGCATGGCACGAGGACCTGTCTCAGTGGTCATTATCCTGAGCTGTTCTATAGCCATTGGTGTTCGGCTTCGCATGGCCAGTCAGATGAGAAACAAGATGACTATCCAGTCGGTCGGTCGAGTGGACGTAAAAGTGGTCAAGATGCTAGTGATGGTCTGCCTGGTGTACGCTGTGATTGCCATCCCGTTATCGGTGCCCTACACCCTCTACAACACCAGGCCTGACTTGGCTATGCAAGATGGAAAACTGACCAACTTTGCTATTTTTCTGGAAAGTATCAGTGATCTACTTTATGCGACTAACGCCTCGATCAACTTTCTGATCTATGTAACCATGAGCACCAAGTTTTATAAAACGTATATCGGACTCTTCTCGTGCTGCACGAAAGCCTCAGTGTCTCCCTAAATGATGGAAGACAATATGACAGTGATCAAATAGTTCATATTCGACCAAGCAAAAACCTGGAAAACCCCACCCACATGTTTGTACCCATCTACCAAAAGCAGAACACCCACTGATGTTTGCCACCGCTCCACCACGAGATCTGAGAACAACTGTCAACGGTTTCCATGCATTTTGGTGTTTTTCTATGACAGTGACAGTGAATAGTTAGAAGTGTTTGTACACTAATACTTCTACTAAAATTAGACGGGGATTTCCAGCTGTTCGCTTGGTGGGATCGAATCTATTCTACCCTCCCTAGTGTTATAAATCGGATTTCAAACTTCAAAGAGCACATTGTGAAAGTGGTGGCTTGAATAAATTGATAAAAAAAAAGGAGAAAAACAAACAGCAAACAAACGAACAAAACTGAAAAAAAAATATTTTTTAAAAAATCAACAAACAGCAAAAGAATATAACATGTTCCCTTCCTCTCTCACATGCCTAAATTTCAGAACCGAACGAAGAGTGGAGATGTCATAATCACATCTGAATACCCTGATTTCATTATACAATTTCACTCGTATTTATAATAGCACTGCTTCTGAATGCACAAGGTCATTTCATATCAATTAAGGACCTAGCATATTAAATGTGTTGAAGACGAACTTTGTTTTGTCTGTAGTACCGATAGCTTTGTATTCACAGCAGCCTTCCACAGAACTGAACAAAATTAATGCTGGGTCACATGTTGTTATATATTCTTTGTTTATTTATTGTCCATATATTTGTTTTTGATTGTTTGTTTGTTCCATTATTGACTAGTTCAATTTGTTGTTGTTATATTTTCTTTGTTTGTTTGTTTTTTTATGTTTGTTTTATTATTAATTGGTTAAATATCATTTCAAAATCTTTCTTAACATATTGCTCATCTATCACTCTAACCCCTTCTGAATGCACTGTTCATCTTTCACTGTAAGCACGTTTAGAAGTATAGTATTTATCTCTCACTCCAAACACTTCAAATATAGTAAACTCTCACTCTAAACACTTGGAAATGTAGTGTTCATATATAAATCTGTAGTTTATCTCTCACTCCTAATCTTTTAATATAGGCCTATTGTTTATTTTTCACTCTCAACACTTCTAAATGTACTGCTAATTTGTCTCTCTAAACACTTTGAGATATTTATTTCTCACTTTAAATAGATCTTTTCAATTTAATGGATTCTATTAACCCTTTGTTTCTCACAAGTATAAAGATTGGGAAAAAATAAAGTAATTTGAAATTTAAACATAAGTACCTGGCAATATTAGACACTTCACAACTTTTATTTTGCAAATTTTGTTCAAGGTAGGGGTCTATGCGATGTGATACTTCTGAGTACCGTTAGGCATTTCCGGCGCCGGTACTTTAAAGTACCAACAAAGAATTGGTTACGTTTGACCCACGGGTGAAGCTCAAATCTTCAAATCCTGTCTTCCTCCACTTAGAAGGAAACAGACACATGTAACAAACACTACAGCAGACACATATATATATTATTAATATATATATTATCCAGACAATGAACTAAGTAAAAAGGTATTTGCATTTTATTACCAAAAAAAAATAATAATAATAATAATAAAATAAATTTTAAGAAATAACCCTGAGTTGTAGAGAAATATCATGATATTCCAAAAAAGCAGTTCTTCTTTTCGTTGTAGCACAGAAAAATATTGCACATACAACATTTACTGTGTGGTCTTGAGTGAATGTTACGGGAGGAGCAGACCTCACATCGTCGAAGCTCTGTCTTGTATACTATATGGTGCACATCAATCTGCTCCAATCTCACACCATCCCTCACAGAAAATGTAGCCTTGCTTCGTTTTTTCATGGCACTGAAGGGGGACAAGGTGAGTTCATAGGGCTTCGCACTAAGGCAGTCTCATAGAGTCATCAAATTGAATGTTATAAATCCCCAAGAAGCGTAGAAGCGATTTTTTGTCTCTTAACATCTTTGAATATATGCATGTATTAATATGCTATCAATTAATCCAAAAAGATCCTCTGCCACCTCTTATTGATCTCTGGGCTCAGCCCATATGTCCCACAGAGCATGTTGGCTTGGTCCCGCCCAGTAATGGGGACACAATGATATTCCATAATGATATTGATCCCATTTTCACCATTTTTGGTGTGTTTACATGTTTGTTTGGAACATAAGGTGTTTCTCAATTGGAGAATAAAAACAAAACTTCAGGAAAAAGTCGACGGGTTTGGTGCAATCCTAGAAGGCATCCTCATGAGGCCCTGTTAGTAAAAAGAATAAGGAGAATCTAGAAAATCCTAACAGAAATGACTGTACTTCTAGATGTATTCAGCAAGAACACGATCAGATAGTGTAAACATTAAATCTTTAGTAAAAATGGCTCTGCACTTGCATGTAGTTATCACAACAGCATAGAGCCAAATGCAATGGCTTCAAAGTCTGAGGACAATTATTTCAAGTTATATAATTTCTATAATTAAAGGTTTGTTTTATTTTTGTATACAATCCATCATTAGTACCCAACTCTATCTGTCTGTTCTCTCTCTCTCTCTCTCCTCCCCCCCTCTCTCTCTCTCTCTCTGTCTATGTATATATCTGTGTATAACTTCTGATTGCATTTAGGGTATAGAAATATCAATAATATATACATTATTAGACCTACCTAGGCCTGGAAGCATAAATGAAAGCAAAATGAACTGGTACTTCAGAGTACCAGGTGGAGTACCATGTCCTGAATTCCCTATTGGTATTTCAGAGTACCACATCAAATTGAGGCTACCATATAGAAAATAGCAACTGCATGTTCATTGAAACACTTCGATTTCATACAACAGATTATTAGCCTGTTAAAAAAAATTATGGGCCCCCACAATGCATTGAAAAAGCTTGTGCGGATCATAAATAATCTGCATACCTTTGACACTGGAATATGAATCCAAGCTGCACCGATATCATTCTGCACCAGCTGTTTGCACGGTATGGAGTCCTCAAAGGGACGGTATTCTGATTAACTTTCATTTAACTAATGTAAAACTAGCATCCGAGCCAGATTGCAGAGTTTTGCCTTTTCATTGTAGCGAACTGCAGCCTTTCAAAAGTGGTGGTACTTAGAAGTACCGTCAGGAAACAAATTAAAATAGCTGTGTGTTCAGGAAGCTAAGTGAGCTGGTTGTCGCATGCATTTTGTCTATTTTTTTTTCTAGATTTTATAAAGTCTTGTCTCCGGGATTCTGTCCAACATTATTTTTTCTATTTGCGAGATCTGTTTCTGAGGTTCCTATGAGTCTAGAAAATCTGTCATAGTTACAGTTTATTAAGTTCATACTGATATCGATGACTTGATCTTCAGGTTGCTTGCAAAGCCTAGCGTCATTTAGCTGGTGACATTGTCTCATCCATTTCATTAGTCTTAGCAAATTAAAATGACATTCTTCTTGTGTAAATTTATTATGTACATACCATCACCCATTCTCTATGTTTCACTCAATCTGGAAACACATTCTGAATAAGCGAAAAATAGTTCAACTTTTGTTCTAAAGGCTTTAGGTAAAGATGTGTTTGTATTCTGTTGTGCATGAACATCTATATTGGGGGGATTTTTGTTTGATACAAATATTTCTTCCCTTTGATATACAAAAAGTTCAATGAATCAGATTGAAGTATATATAATATGATTACTTCTCCCTCGTGCGCATTTGATACTATTCATGCTAGTGTTTGATTGTTATTATTATTAATTTGATCAAAGCAGGGGGGAAAATAGCACGCTTGATCTCACTCCAACATTATCTAGTATCGAGAGTCGAGGGGGGAATAATTAATTTTACAGTCTGTGTTCAGTGGAAATATCGTTATTTCATGAGCTAAATCAGCATTGCCAAACAAGCAATAAAGCTGTTTCAACCATCCAATCCTAAAAGCCACAGTAATACAGAAGCTACTTATTTAGCTCTAATAATATGTAGGTATAAGGTTGTTGCTATCAATACCCTAAGATAAAAACAAACAAACAAACAAACAAAACAAACAAACAACAACATCACAAAGATAAAAATGAAAAGAAATGAGAAGAAAAGCAAATGTTAAGTACTACACATTTCACATTTAAATCTTTTATTGTCATGTCTTAAAAGTCCTGTAATATAAATTAACAACTGCATATTTTAGTCTACGTTTTAAAATAAGTAGTATTTCTTTGAAGATTACACAGATTAATAAAGGCATATTACTAGTGCGCAGTTTTCTACAGGTGCTCATAAAAGTGCTCATAAAATCGCCATAACAAAGTGAGCAAGGTGATTATAAACATTTCTAAGATTATCACTGACCACGTTCAAAACAAGGATCTTATGAAATGCAGTTACTGTAAGTAGCCAGCAAGTGGCTCTGAAAGCTAAAGTTCTAGAGGAAGATGTTGTAATCTTGGCTACTGTCATAGATAAAACAGAATGAATTGACGAAGTCGTTCAGTCAATGCAGTTGTCTAGACACGCTGTCAATGCACAAAAAGACACTTTGGTCAAATCACGTTGTCTATTGAGAGACGATCTCGGTCGTTCAACATCAACAATATTACCTAGCTCCGAAACTTACAGGCTCATCGTAATTTATATATTACTTTATGAAAACTTCAGATTTCTACGTCTAAGGAGACTCAGAATCCAGTGGATGAACATGCTTACATACGAAGAACCACTTAGAAGAAAAAATCAGTAACTGCTTGAAACCGAACAATTTTTTTTTCACCCACTGCGCAAAAACAAACTGCCGTGTGCAGGATAACGAATTCAACTGAGGAGCAAGATAATTCGTCGCCTGGGTCAAAAACTCCTGTATAGACCAACACTTTTAAATTCTTTTTTTTTATTTTTATTTATTTATTTATTTATTTTTTGGCTAATGTCAGTGTGGAGAACAAGCCTCACATTGTATTAAAGATGAAACCTGTACGTTAAATAGAAATGACGTTGTGAAATTCCAGCACGACTTTTGTGCGAAATCTTTTTGTGCTCAACTCCTGCAAGATACTTTGCATGAATTTCGTTCTATTTTTGCTCGTTCGAGTCTATACAAGAGCCCTATATAAATCTCATACAAGAGTCTTGCATCGAGATAACCGCCACTAGGAGATTGAAAGACGTATTATAGAACGTAACGTAACGTAAAGAGTTGTAGAATGTCACCTTTTCCCCCTCGGCCTATAGAGTTACGCTATGGACATACAGGAATGACACTCGTTGGGTTCTGGTGAAAAAAAAAAAAAACAGCCACAAGTTTCTGCCTTGCACATTATTGGAAGATGTCATTGCACTTCATATGGAAAATGAAAGTTATGAATGGACAACCAGTTTGTATCAGTGGGTACTGTGTACGTCAGTACGTACGTATGTATGTTATTGTATGTATGTATGTATATATGTATGTATGTATGTATGCAT
>JBCEWB010221700.1:0-24051 GCA_039654565.1 Peronia peronii
TCCGTTTCCCTGCATTCTCCACAATCAATCAGAAAAAAAAAGAAAGGAAGAAAAGAAAAGAAAAAAATCTGGTGTCCTTAGTGCAATACTAAAATTTCAGTCGTTTCAGGCCCCATCTTTTATTTTGACCTTGAATATGAACTCCGAAGTTCTCATTGCTGCTGTACAAAAAAAAAAGTCTTAATGACAACTCTCTTTCTCTGTATTCTCTTTGAGGTTGTTTATTTACCGTAGTGCGCAAGAAACGCGTGCCTTATAAGGGTGGTTTTTATTCCTGCCATTAATGTACTAAGGTAACATTTCCTCTTGCACAAGTTCTGAAAAGGATTTAACATTATATTGCAAAATCAAGAAAGACAATATAAATATTCACCAACACTGTAGGCTTTAAAATATGTGCAGCACATTTACATGCTTATATTATAGGGGCCTACTAAACTTATCTCAGAAGGCATTATGGATGTAATATTGAACTGAGTAAAGTATGAGTGATGAGTGTGGATAAAATATTCTCTTTGAGGTTGTTTATTTATCTTTGTGTGCAAGAAATGCATGCCTAACAAAGCAGGCTTTCCAGTTATTCTTAGTCTGCGGTTTGAGTTCCCGCCGCACAAACAAAATGGCGGACGGCGTACATCCTGGCGACACTTTTCGCCCCCGCGAGCCACGCGAGCGCGCTATCTAGTTAGTTTAGTACATCAATGACTAGGATAGCCTACACGGACAGTCCAGCCCGGACAACTTAAAAAAGCATTAAAGTAAAGGAGTAAAAAGAATGTAACCAAGCTCGCACGAATCCCGTGGTACACTGGTACAGACAGACTACATGGAGGTCCGCTGTTTCGAGTTAGACCCGCGACAGCTGCAACATTTTGTATTTTTATTATGATTGAGCAGGGGATGGGGGCACAATCTGTGGAAAAAAAAAAAAAGTATCGATGCAATATCGGTTGAAATTTCCATAACTTTAATTTCGATCTTTTTAGATTACAAGCTTAGGCCTATACCAAGACTAATACGTGTCACAAAGCATATTGCATCTACCACACAGGGCTACACAAGCTGTCAATGCTATAGGCCTCACAAAAGTGTTAGGGCTTATCTTAAGGCTCCACAAGTCATTTATCTATGATAATATTATTATATTCACATAGTCATAGTTTTTGACGTACGTATCCGTGGATAAGGGGGTGGGGGGGGGGAGGGGGAGGTGTAAAAGGAAAAACGCAATGCGCCCAGAACTTGAAGAAGATAGTTAGCGAATTATGAGAAACTGGTTTTGAATCTTCGGCGTAGCGACGGGTTCAGATCATCAAAGAGACGACCGCACATCGTCTTGGTGTAGATAAATATAGGCCTATTGATCATTTCAAATATTAATCAACAATATAAAAATAAAGATAATAATATGTGTGTGTGTTTGTGCGTGTTCGTTATTATATATTTTATATTTTTCTTGTGGGACATTCCAGGTCAGGAAAAGGAATTCAGATTCAGACGGTTTTGTTCCGTCATTCACATTCTAATACACAATCAGATTTTGTATTTAGCCGTTGTTTGCTAGAAAAGTTGACTTCCGCCGATTTCACGACTTCAAAGTGTTTTTGATGATGACGATGTGTATGGAATAAATTCAGATTTCCTTTCATTACAAGAATACACCGCTATAGCAATGGGAAGTGACAAAGAGTCAAGCGGCCAGGTAGGTATTAATTTTAGTTCTGAAATAGTGTGCAGATTTCGTCTTGGTCGATGCTCATTCTGAAATCGAAAGTGAGGTAGGCAGTGGCTGGTTCCTAGACCTAGTCTAGATCTAGCTATCCAGAATCTAGATCTAGTCTAGATCTAGTCCTGGAGTCTAGAGAGATTAGAAAATCAGAGACTAGATTAGAACTGTATTTAGATCTAGATCTAGTTCCAGGTAATGTAGACCTACAAAATGCTGATCCAGATCTAGATATCTTCTTATCTAGATCTAGACTCTAGATCTAGAAATCCAGATGGAAATAATCTAGATCTAGATTCTAGATCTAGTCAAGATCTAGAGTTCTAGATCTACATCTATCTGTAGGTCTAGATTCTAGATGCAGTCCAGAGATCTGGATCTAGAATAGTCTAGATCTAATCTGGATCAAGATTTAGATCTAGATATCTAGGTCTAGTTAAGATATTAAAATCGAGATTTAGATCTAGAATAGATAGATTTAGATCCTCTCCAAAAATTCAGTTGAAATACAAATGTTTAGGTCTAGATTTAAACAAATCTTTCTGAATGAATAGTTGTAGTGAATCTTATGACGACATTTCTTGTTTAACAGACTGAAAACACTTCCAGATTCTAGATCTAGATAGCATTTTATTGTCCAAGAGATCTGCGTCACTGATCCTGGTATTTTCAGTCATTGAGAATGCCTACACCTACAGTTTAGGCCTACTGCTGTTGCTCTGTTTCAGAGGGATGAACATCCAGGGGTAATCTAGAAGCTGAAAAGAGTTCTTAATGATGTTTCATTCACCTGAAAATCAAACTCACTTGAGATGGGGATGGTAAAAACACTCTCTGTGAATTAATCACGCAATGGACTTGTTCCGAATCTCTCCTCAGTGCTCTTGTGGAGGTAGTGAGCTCTTCATTTGTAGAGTTGATCATTAATTATGAGTCGTCATGTGATGAGTAACAACTGGTCCTATGGTTACACTTTGTTGAATGATATTAGGAACAATATAATTATAAGTGGATCCTGTTGTGCAGCTAATTAATGCAGTAACAATATTGAGCATGCACGAAGACAAACTGATTAACTTTCCCTGCATTTTAATAAAAAGATTCCATATTTTGTACCACTGATTAGAAGCCGATTCCAGATTTCTCATGGCCAAGACTTTGGCTAGGTGGAGATCTTTTCTGAATGAGCTCATCCTATAGGCCTAGTTGTAATAGATGACAACATTTCATGAGGAAAACCACCATCACTCATTGTTCTCCACAGGAGGTCAAATAGTAATTAATATATGGCATTTTTTTATTTCTAGCTCTTTTTCAACCATACAAGACTATGCCTTAACAATTTGTTGTTACCCCCTCAGATCTAGTGGAGACATTAACGCATTCAGTTTCCTGGGAAATATACAAGGTGGATGCCAGTTTAATGCCAAAGACCTTACAAATGAGTCTAACTAGTAACTACAATGTTCACTGTCTAAGAATGTAGTACTGGATTGTGTAAAACAAATCAATGGGTTTCTCTCATTTTAGGTAAAATTATAAATGTTTGGTTGCTTGTTCCTTACTCATGAATTTATTAGAAATTCAAGGTATTCTCCAATATTAACCACTTCACTGCTAACATTACAAGATACATCTAAAAAGTGGTCTCTCGTGTGCTAGAAGACATAAACGGTACATCCTGGCTCAGCTCACCACCAACTAGAATCCATTCTTCTTTGATCCGATGTGCTGACCAGCGAGCAGCATTTGATGTCTGCATGCAGAATTTTTGTATAGAGAGACCATAAGCGGATGATTGACAGAGACAACCGAGTGATGAGAGCCCAGTTTATGTATTAATTCCCAACATTGAATAACAGTCGGCGCTTCTGACTGCCTGTGGAAAAGTATAGGCTGGGCACCAGTTGACTCACTTACAGTGGGTGGGACTGAGTGCAGGACTGGTGGGGGTTAGTAGTCAAGATTGACCATATCCCCAATGCGTATCACGGGCAGTGAAGCGGTTAAGATGAGGATGGATAATGTAGGATTGGATCTTATCGTACTCCGTAGTGTAGTACCTCACTTCCTAATTTATTAGTACTTTGCAAATCTTTCAACTTTGGAATTAGGATTAGCATTGGAGGTTTGGTAAGTGTTCAAAGCGTATTTTAGTTATGAGAGCTGAGACAGGCTTTCGTTGTAAGTTTAAGGTCAGGGTTGTTGTGACAATTAACATTTCATCTAACAGGACAGGGTTTGTGTTAGAATTTGGGATTGATTTTATGTGCAGTTTATGTGTTAGGTAAGTGTTTAGGATTATGAAGTATTATGCAATTTTAGGATAATTTATAGATTTTAGAAATTACATTTCCCATGGGATTATCGGATCACTATGGTTGATGTATTGGCTATTAAGGTAAGATCTATGATCTATTGTTTAGGATGCACTGTTGTGAACTCAAAGATTTGGGTTAGATTCCAAGATAGATATTTATAGTGCATAGAATAAGGATGACTGCTAGAATTTTTATTTAACGCCTTCAGTACATTTGCATCATATTATTGCCCAATATTTGCTGTCCTGGTGTAAATTTACGTCATGGAAGTAAGGAAAATGGTAGTTCCCGTGTACGTGCTTGACGTACATAAAATTTGCATCATAAATGAATTGCTGTACATGTCTTCTGTTGTCAATCCTAACGCAAAAAACAATGCCAAAATTAGTAAATAGACACTGCGTCCTGGACATAGAACTAGGTTTAGGGCAATTTGTTACTGCTACCGACTACAATGCAATGCACTGAAGAACTCGAAGTAGGCCAACAGTATTTACAATGACAGACGACTTTAGAGATGAGCCTATGTCTATTGGAAGATCAAATAGAAACCGAAAATCGTTAGCTGAAGTCAGATTCCACTGATTCATTCATCTCAGATTCTGGCGCAGTATGTTGTGTCACCAATTAAGACGGACTCTGAAGGATTTCAGTGATGGAGGTGATTGCAGTGTTAGATCTAAATGCACATAGGGGAAAGCTATTTCTAGATCTAGAGCTAGCATAGATCATAGAGTTCCTAGATGATCCACTCTCTTCTTCGCCTTTGTTATTAAAGCATCCACGCGTCACAGCCAGTGCGAGACCTATTTGTGCGGACAGCGATCCCGTTGGCTCAGCATAGTCTAGGCTTGGTCTATGTTGGTGATCACCAAACTATCTTTTTTTTTCTTTCTACATTCTCTCTCACCTTCTCTCTCTTTCTCTCGCTTTCTCTCTCTCTCTCTCTCTCTCTCACATTAAACATAGAAGCTGTTTGTGTGTGCGGTAATACCAATAATTAATGCACTGATTTTACAGATCTAGAACACTAACAACAAATTGGTGACTTGTTATGTATAGCGGCGTAAGGTTACGAATCTGAGAGCAGGGGTGGTTTAAGTATATAAAATTTGAGTTTCTGAATTGCAAAATTGGTTGCCTTCAAAATGCATGGAACATAAAACAACAGAGCTGCATTTGTGTTTTCTTGGAATCAGTGAGATCTTTCCGCTATGAATTATCAGCCATCTCTGACACCTAAAAGAAGAAGAGTTGTTCCTTGTGGTAAAACGAAAATAATTTTTCGTAAAAAAAAAATAGGAACTGTAAATATAATATATAGATTCATATATATTACCAGTTTTAAAAAAGGCATGCATTCACTCTTCTGAAAACTGCTTTCGGAGTACAATGAACTAAATCTATGAATCTCCGGCGTTTGGAACTGGCTGGTGATTGGGAGTAATAAATGTGGATCTATGATGTATTAAAAAACCTGCTAGGTTTAACAAAAATTGTGTTAGGCCTATCTCTTAACTCTCCTACCTGATGTTTGCTCTCTCTTTAGAGGTAGAATTAGAAAAGTGAAAACACACAAAAATGACATCTTAGACAATGAATTCTTTGAGGGACATATGTAAAGTTGTCTTTTCTTCCTTCACCCTATCCTTAATCCTGCCCCAATTCCTGGAGCTAACAGTAACACCAGTAAGGGGATAGTGTTAAAAAAAAAAAAAGAACAATCATCTACTCCAGATCTCAGTTACAGGCTGACACGTTGTGTCAAGCTCGCTAAAGGCTAAGGGCTGTTCGCGAGTAGAGGTCTAGACTAGACTAGGTTTAGCAAAGTAATTATCTTTAGATTAACACAATGAATGTTAATTACCGGTCATGATATTGAGGAAATCTAAAGAATAAAAGATTCGGATGATGCTGACTTGAATTAGTGCATCCGAAATTCCACAGTGTTGACTTTTTTAAACGCTTCTTTAGAACAGAATTAGCTGTTGTTGACACGGCAGTACCAAACGTCTGCCGCATTCACATGGGGGCACAACGGGCGAGCAAGGACGCTATTTTCGGGAAGTGGATCATCAAGGCACTCTACGATCTATGGATCTAGTAAAGAAGAAAGTGTAGATCTAGAATCCAGTGGAGAAAAAATCAAGGGAAAGGGGAAAGCGTAAAACAGGCACAAGGGAAAGCAAAGGCAATGAATGTGCCCAGGTCTAGATCTAGAGGTGGGCGTGGCAAACAGTCTTCTGGTGTTGCTGAACAAGACTGTTGTTTTGCTGATGTATCAATAGACTCAAACTTCATAAGTTAGCCAACATATTTTATTGAATGCATTTGAATGTTATTTCCTAATTTAGGGAAAATAACACTTTTCAGTGGTTCACAAATACGAGTTGCTGACTGTTTTTTTATGTTTTCATGTATGATCTTGATCTTTGACCTTGATCTTGACCTTGCATGTCTGTTTTTGGCATGATGTAAAAGTTTATTCAATTACCTTTCAGAATATGGGTTTACTCATTATAATAAACATGCCACAGTAATTTGAAATATGACACCATAATCTTCCTAAAATCCTTACGTACATGGGATTTAGCAAAAGAAAAAATAGGGACGTTCTCGAAAACGAAAACCTAACAAATTGAAAGGGTTAAAAATTCATAGAATTTATGGCTAATTTTGTATCGAAGAGGATTAGTGAGCTTGTTTCCATAGTTAGGAATTCATGATAAAAAGAATAAATTTAGAGTTTACTGTTTGACTTTTTCCACAAATTATAATTAGGGTTTTGCAGTTTTATTTAAAGGTTTATTTTATATCAGATGTAAGATTATATTTGGAGCTAAGTGTTAGGAGTGATGGAGGCACAGCTTTGAAAAAATTTGCCTGAAGTGTAGCCCAATGTTTTGTACAAAACATTGATGTTACTTACATCATTCATTTGATATGGATGGATTTAAAAAAATGGAATGTATTTTTTTGTTTTTTTATTGGGATTTTTTTTTATATAAACTGTTTTTTTTCCCACTCTCCTGTTACTGGAATGTCATTCAATGGCAGATGTGGGCAGTTGCAACAAATAATAAATCAAGGCAAAATCATGATATGGACTCAGCATAATTTAGTCCCCAACTGCCCCGAGATTGGTCATTGGTCATCACATGTGACAATGATAACATTAGAAGAAGCTGGCTAGTGACACAAAAATTGCTGAGGAATGAAGACTGTCTGTGTTTCACAGTGTTTCACTTTGTGACATTCTTCCTTCAGAAAATTAATCACATTTTGTGAAGGCTTTGCATGTTGACGTGACCAAATAATAATGCAAAAACAGCAGGAATGATCAAATTCACAATTTATTTTGTTTATTTTCTGGTATGTCTCTTTACCATCACTTAAAATGCTAAAGTAATGAAAGTCTCGGGAATTAATCTCGTGCAGAAGGCATCAGGCAGAATTATTGACGATTAAAATACCATGTTTGCCAGAAGATGTTTTTAATATGTAAAATGTATAGCACTGAATTACTGCTATCCATTTTTTGCTAATTATTTGTTGCAGTTGTTTTGATTTTTCATTTGAAGAACTGAAACATAATATATTATTGATTACTTTATAAGATATCTACCTAACATATTGATTTTCCTGTATTTTAGAAGTCACAGGTTTTGAAATTACTTCATTAAATTTTGTGTTGTGCAATGCTAAGTTATTGTGGTATAAAGAGATAGGAACAATAATAAAAAAGTCTGTCTTATATATCACGCTATTGCATGGCACTGTGTTAAGATGAATATCATTCTTGTATACTTGATTTATCTTATCTCCTCAGAGATCAAGGTCAAGACATGAAGACAGAAGCAGTCAGAGGCGGAAGGCATGCAGGTAGATATTGTTTGTGATATCACCAAGAGTCAATAAAAACACCTTGCAGTTATAGATAATTGTGGTCATCAATCATACACCAGAATTTGGTGGGAGAAGCCATGTTGGACATAGTCTTTTCAGACTTTCTGTGATGTGATAGTTTTTCAGTTTTATTAGTATATAAATTTTTATGATTTTTCAGTAAAGGACGTAGTAATATTTACAATGGCTCTTTTGAAATACGTTGCATGTATTTTCAAATACAGAATGTTTTTATGACTTACAATTCGTTCATTCATAATTTGAATTGAATCTTGATTTAATAGGATACAAAGCATCTTTTGGGGTTTCATTTTTCTGTTTCAATTTTATTTAAGACATGGCCAAACAAGTTGCTGTATTTATGGATCTTTCATTAGGAATCCTGTTCATATTGCTAGATTGAAATATATATGAAATGCGATACAATGGAGTCAAGTCCTCGTCAAATTTTGAGCATATGGAGTTATTGATATCACTGTGAAGGTTATTCATTTCCCTCTCTCAGTGTGAACAATTTTTTGTTCTATCTTCAGCAGAAGTCAAGATATTGGCAATTTAAAACGATGGGGGTAACCTGTCGCTGCAGCTGAATTTAGTAAGAAAATGGCCAATCACTTGTGTTAATCCTTATAGATCTTTGTGAGGCCATGCCACTAAATTGCAATTTTTGGGCCTTTACTCAATCTATTTCAGCAAATTTAACCCTGAAATGTGTTTTTTGGATGATATAGAAAGGTTCTGTGAACAAAAAAAAAAGGTTCTGTGAACAAAAAAAAATTGCGTTAAAAATTCATTCACTGTGTGATTTCTCCAGTCGCCTCAGTTTAACGAGCACCTGATTTCATCATGTCGTGTTTCATATATGATGTGCAACATTAAGAAATTAGTGAGCTGAAATGTCTGCAAATTGACCACATAAGGAATTTGTGTCCTGATGATGTCAGTCTCAGTCTCCTGCGTTTTATGTTGGCCTTCATTAGTCTTTTTAAGAAAAACTAAGTCATATG
Organism: Peronia peronii; assembly: GCA_039654565.1. Lineage (NCBI taxonomy): Eukaryota > Metazoa > Mollusca > Gastropoda > Systellommatophora > Onchidiidae > Peronia > Peronia peronii. The sequence continues at coordinate 8,961 of JBCEWB010221700.1, forward strand.
ACACTGATAATTATCAGGGGAAAACCAGACTTCTTATTTTAAGGAGAGAAGCAGAAAAGGAAATATTGAGTGGCTGCATGTATAGTTTGGTCTCGATCACATAGCTATGGCTACTACAGTAATTTTGGTGCGGTAGAGGATTGTTTAGGATTTTGTCAAGAGATAAAGATATTGCAACTGTATGTTCAAATTTATAACTTCACTTGATTTATTCAGTTATTATTTTGGGCGCTGCACTCTTGTATATTAAAATGCTGACTGCACTGTGTGTGTTAAAATTCTCATTTGATAAAAATAGTCCTCGACATAAGCGAAGCCACCGGAGTTCAAGCAGTTCTCATAAAGGCAGAGAATCCTCCAGATCTCAAAGCCCATCAGAGAAGCACAGAAACAGAAAAAGGTAAATATAGCACAGTAGACTTATGGTTGTTTGTGTCAGTACATCATTATAATCTGATCAAATGGAGCAAATATTTATGCTTTGCTTTCATCGAAATCATTTACACTGTCTTTCAGAATTTGGTTTTTATGTACACAAAGCTCAGCTTTTGCTGCATGTTCACAGATGCTAGAAAGAAAAAAATTAACTATTGATTCAATAATAAATGGAATAATAATTTAATCGGTTCGTGGCTTTTCATTTCGTATCTCGTCTATGCTCTTAAACACAAAGTAAGAACAAAGATGATATTTAAGTTCTATACAGATAATCATCTGCTAATCAAAGGAATCTCTTGCCATTTCCAATGCTCCTAGGCACCCTCTTATCTCATATCATCTTTATATGCTGAGTTAAGCTGACTGAACATCTTCTCTGCTACTGAAGATGGGATAATCAAAAGTCTACATGAAAATTTAATTTTTTTTTCTCTCAAGCTACAGAATTATCAACATCTAGGAACATTTAAACTTAACATTTGATCATGATAACAATGACTAGATGGCTTAGTTTCTTTGTGAAGGTAAAAAGAGGATATCGCTCAGACCATTTGACTTCATTCTTGCCAATGTGATCCTTAAAACATCAAGGATGTTGATTATTTATAAGTATTATAATACAAATTTACATCAAGAAGTAATGTTCTTTTATTCTCATTCCTCGTCACAGATCAAGTATTAGGAAGGAAAACAGATCAAGAAGTCGCTCTCCTGTTACCACACAGCGCGACTCGAAGGACAAGGTAGTTAATTTCTGCATTAAAAGGAGCAAAGTTTAATGTCTTCATGTGACTAATGTAACAGATATTTTTTTTTTATTTGTTAAATTGTGCGTAGATCTACTCCAAGAGAAAGACCTTTTTTTTATATGTGTTAAAATTTGCATAGAATTACTCCAAGAAAAAGACATTTTTTTCTGTATTTGTTATAATGTGCATAGAACTATTCAAGAAAGTCAGCTTGGTTTCCCAAGGATTGGGGAAAAGATTTAGAGGTGTAACTTTCTCATGACAACCCCTTTCGGCATTGTTTTTGTTGGGTATCTAACAACAATTTGGTATTCTTTCCTTCGGCTTTTTAAATCCACAGGAAGATCCCAATGTGTGCCACTGTTTAGGAGTGTTTGGTCTGAGCAGTTATACACAAGAGAAGGATTTGAGAGAAGTCTTCAGCCAATATGGAGATATTGATGACATCTGTATTATATATGACCGTCAGGTATGAGTATTTTCTCAAATAGTTTATTGTAATGGGTGTTTGTATATAAGAATCCAGGTAAAGGGACATTAGAAAAATAGATTGTTTCGCTGACTGTAATTAAATTATAATAATTGCAAAGAATGCATCTCATTTGACTATGATTTTCATGTTATTGATCTCATGACGGGCAGAACTGATCGTACCTAACAACATTACTGAGACTCATGGAATGATCAATTTAGGTTTTATTGTGCAAGGCTATGGTAATGAAGATTGCCTGTGATCCAATGAAATGAACAGACCAGTCAAGATTATAAAATTCATTTTTGATGTGGACATACAACAGCTATGTATAGCAACTTGATGTGCATGTAAGAGCTGCTAAAATTTAGCAATGCATGGTTATTTTTAGCCACATGTAAGTCATTAGCACTGTACAACAGTGAAATTAGTAGATGAATCTCTGTGTTTCTGGGAGTTTTGTAGGAAGAAGAAAGAAGTGGGTATCAAAGGAGGGCAATGTTTGAAAAGTCTGTGATTTTGATTTAATTGTGTATGAATTATTCATAGACATAGCAGTATAACTAGACCTCACGCAGCCTCTTTTTCATTACTGGTGGCCATAGCCCAAATTGAGCGATCCTAGTGTGGCTGAACTGTGGGAGCCAATCGGGCTTTGGAAAGAAGCACATATAGCAAAAAAACACAGGGTGGGTAAGAAATTTAGAGCTAAAACTCTTCACTGTGAGTGACAGACTTAAAACGTTTTGAGCCAATTCAAAATGTTTTTGATTAAATTACGGGAAAATAAATAAATAAGTAAATGGTAATATTATCAGTTCATACGAATAGGAGACTAGAAGAAGGCCTTCCGTAATTTACCACACATCAGGCCTGATGGTAATCAGTGAGTCAGTCTAAGAAAAAAGACAAGGAAGTAAGAAATGAAAACATGGATGATTTAAAACAAAAGAGGTGAAGAAGAAATAGGAGAAAGTCAACTAATTTGATTTGTAAATGTAAAAATTAACAACAACATTGCATTCTAGAGGAAAATGAAAACAGAATTCAAGAAAAGGGTGTCGAGGATGGACACATTCAAAAATCTGTTTGAAGAGTTAAAGCAGATGCATGTTCTTCAGGTTGATACAAAGGAACTGTGACCTCAAGACTCTACCACAGACTGAACATGAAATGAAAACAAATAAACTAAAACTTCAAACAACAACATGTGCTATTGTGATGATCTGAAATCCTTTGCCATCTGTTTGCATTTCTGTGGTATCCAAGGTTATGTGAGTGTGTATGCAAGCATTTACATCTACCACATCTAACACTAAAAGTAAACGTGATCTTGTTTGCTAATGTTGAACTATGTCTAGATCCATCTTGTTCTCTTTCTTTGTACATGTTTTTACAGGAGCACTGCATTTGTTTTCTACTCATACATTTACAGCTCAAATAAGTTGACTTTCTTGTATTTCTTCTTTATCTGTTTTGTTTTATATCATTCACTTTTGACTGACTCACTGATTACCATCAGGCCTAATCTATGGTAAACTTCAGAAGGCCTTCCTTTAGTCCTCTTTTTATATCAACTTGTTAGTATTATGAATTATTTATTTATTTTCCCGCAATTTAATCAAAAACACTACTTTTATTATTCAAAGGACATCTAGGTTGAATAGGCTCTAAATGTTTTAAGTCTGTCACTCACAGCAAAAGGTTTTAGTCATAACTTTCCTCCCCACCCTGTGCTTTTAGTGTTTTTTTACCATATGCGCTCACTTCTATAATGCAGTTGAGTCCTTGCCTCTGAGCGCTGATGCTGTGGTCAAATTCGACTGGAAGTACTGCCTTCACGGCAGGTCTTCTGTACTAGTATGTCTATGGACTGTATGAAGAAAATTTTAAGTAAATCATGAAATACAGTGACACTTGGAAATAATGAAATTTAGTGTTCTCGACAAAAATCTCGTTATTTTCTGGATTTCTTTATTCCAGCATAGAGAGAAGTTAGTAAGGTTTGGGTCTGTGATTAGGAAAAATAACAATGTTATGCATGTAGTTCTTGTATGGTTACTTCCCCAGTCAGTGAATGCAAGTGGGCAGCACAGGCGACATACTGCTTTTGTTTCAAGTGGCACATCTTGCCATTAGATTTTGATTTAACATTCACTGCATCAATGATAGCAGCCCATCTGGTCAATGCTCATTCATTTCCTTTACTTGACAATAGCCATGACAGGAGCAGATTGCAGTATCTGCTAAAGATAGACCATTGCGCTGACACAGCAAGTGTAGTTCATGTATGTACATTTGTACAACATATATCGTGTCCTGCACACGTAATCAGCAGGCTACTGCACTCGCAATATTACTGTCAGTTGTGTGGCAATGTAATAGTATACTGTTGAAGTGTAGCCGACGAAGAAAGCATGCTGTGTGAGAAATCTAATCATGAGGCCTGCAGAAGCATGTAGATCAATTGCATGCATCCAGCAAGCTACACGGTGTATTTGTACTAGGTCAGTAGGCTACCAAATGGACCATGTCGGCACAGAAATTGTCACTATTATCATTGTTTTCATTTCCAGTGTCATTACTTAAGTAATTTAGTATGTAGTGTTTATAGCAAGAAAAACGAGGATTTGAAATTTTTGTCCTTACTCCTGAGTTGTTATTGTTCCCGATGTTGTTGAATAGGAGATTCTACTATGTTTATTTACCTTTGTTTTTCTGTACTTTTTGAATCAATTTTTTAGAATTTTTATCCATTTAAAATAAAATTTTTGCTTTTGTACCAATATTTTTCAACTTCCTTTAAATTTTGGTGCGCTGAAAATTTTACATTTGTATTTTTTTAAGACTGAGAATTGGATCATAGCAAAAATGACAAGAAGGAATTTGCTATTTTAATATTCTTTATTTTGCAGAGTGGTCATTCAAAAGGCTATGGCTTTGTTTATTTTGCATCGACATCGGATGCTATACAGGTTTGTATTTTTCCAAGATAATCTGCAGGATCCATTTGTAAATATACCACAGGGAAGGGAACTCTTCATGCATTTAAGGCCAAGGTTGGCAGTGAAAACCAAAAGCTAGCAATTTTGATTTGAGCATTCTTTTATCATTATAGACATCATAGACTAGTGTCTTATTACAGACACCATAGTCTAGTTTTGTGTCAGAAATGTGTATACTTGCTATGGAAACTGGTGTAAACTTGGGTATTTTGAATTTTTCTCCTACTTTTCAAGACAAATTTCTCATGAACTGTTGATTGCAAAACTATCACATTTTGTTGATTGCAAAACTATCACATTTTGCAGAAATTTTCTTTCATATTATATAAGATTGGTCACATGTTTTCTTGGAATTTCATTTAATATATTTTTTTGCAAATTTCTAAATATACTAAATTTTCACATTTTGGAGAAGAAAAATTGGTGAAAAAAAATTATTTTAGGAAAAAAATGTGACAAAATCTTTGTGTTGGCTTGATGAAGTTGATGCACACATTTCAAATACACATAAATATATAAATGTTTATAGATTTTTCAAAACTTTGTCTGCATTGCCTTAATACCATATTTTGTGTAAATCTCAGTTTTGTCAATCTTGATAGTGGAACCATCTTCTTCGCCAGCACCATAGTTATAACTCTATTTCAATTTAGCTCTCTTATTATACCGCCATTTATCCTGTTTCTCTAACCTATATATCATTTTGCTGTTGTCTATCAGTTTGTAGGGTCAATGATTTATTCAGGGATGTCAAACTTCCAGCTTTAGCTGGAAATCCAACTTTGTGGTTGTCGTCAACTTTATTTTTGGCTGGTCCATCAGCTGATTATTTTTTTTTTTAAAATTATTATTGTGTTGTTTTCATGTGATTCAAATAGGATGACAAACTCGAAAATTGAAGTATGGTAAGATGCATACCTTTTGCAAAGACCACCTAAGCTATCATTTTGGCGCCTTGATTAGATCTGGAACTCAATGTTGGTAGCATTTGGTTCTGACAGTGTTCAGTCACGTGATTTTGTGACATTGTTTGATTGGGGGTCAAACATTTGAATTTTGCAACAAAATCAAACAGTATGGCCATGACCTGAGAGAAGACTGAGGATGGAACTTTTGCGAGAGGAGAGTAGTCCCTGACCACAATTTAGGTCTAGATGGATCTTAGTCACATTCCTGTGAAAAGAAACATTATGATGGTGCTTCTTGGAGCACATACTAGTACTGGGCGGAAATCTGGATCTTAATTTGAATAACCAGTTCCACAGTTCAACTTAAATAATTAAATTTTCCAATTTATCCAGTCCATTTACCTGATTTTGACATGATTCTGTTCTTCAATAAAGTGCCAAAATGAAGCAGAGAAAAACATGCAGAAAATACTGGAGAAGCCATTGAATGAAGGAACATGGGAGAGATTTTCTCTTGAAAATATTATACATGTATTAAGGTGATGAAAAGGTCAGGCTAAACTCCTGATACAGGTGGGCATGTTGACTAGTGTTTAGTACTGCTTACATTTAGTATGTGCTCGTGCTGTAAAATTGGAAATAAAATTAAACAAAACTAAAACAATGAAGCAACAATTCACTATGCTGCACTGTGCAATAATGTCTGCCAGCATTTGTGAAAGGGGGGGGGAGATAAGCGCGGGCATTGAGCAAAGGCAAGGCAGATCCACACGTGACTGTGATGCGACTGAGCGAGTGAGCGGGCAGACGGACCAGACGCGTGTTATTAGCAAGGAGTTTAGATCTAGATCTACAAAGCGGCTCGCTGTAGAGAGTCGCTACCTTGATGAAAACGGATAAAAATCCAGTTGTTAGAGCCAGTTATTGTAAAGTGTCTCTTCTCATGCAAGTAAGGCCTCGCAGGCAGGATTTCAGACAGCTTAACTGTTACCACACTTATTGGAAGACTCAAACTGTTAGCTCAAGCTACCGAGCTCTCAATAAAAAAGTTGAAAAACCAAGGACTAGATCTAGATCAAGGACTGTCGTTCACCGCCGGGTCTTCAACTGGTTCAAGTACCGAACTGGCTGTGCTCATTAACTATGACAGACTACACTGCAAACTAAGTTTGAAACATGATTAATTATACTTTGTCATGTGTTGGTATTTGAAGATATGATTCTATTCCTTAACAAACTATGAAAATAAAGTAACAAAAACATGCAGAAAAATTAGAGAAGCCACTGAATGAATGAATATGGGAGAATTTTTCTTAAAAACATCTAGATCTAGATCTACATGTATTATGGTGGTGCAAGAGTCGGACTGTCCTCATATAGGTCGGCATGTTTAATAGTGTTTTTAGGACTGTATAGTATATGCTTGTGTTGTAAAATTGGCCATAAAATTAAACGAAACCAAAACAACAAAACAGGAGTTCATTATGGTGCACTAAGCAATTAGATCTAGATCTAGTGCTAACGGCCTGGGTTTGTGATGAGCGGAGGAGAGGGTGGGGGGAAGGGAGAGCTAAGCGTGCATTCCGTCCACAAGCGGGGCAGACACAAAACTGCGACGAGACCAGTCGTGTATTATACTTAGATCTATAAGGTAGCCAAGCAGCTCGCTGTGCTAGGGTAGATCCAATTTAAGAACAGAAATTAAATTGCAAGTGACTGCCTAGATGAAAATGGATAAAATCCAGTTTATAACCAGTTATTACGAAGTGGGTAATTCGAAAATCCAGTTTATCAAAATCCAGGTCGATGCCCAGCACTAACACATACCTGGGTTTTTTTCTTTTTTACTAAGAAAATGTTATGTTTTTTCTGAATAGAAAAGTCATTGCCAACCCAGATTCCACTGGAAAGTTGCAAAGTTCTGTTAACATAGCATTGTATTCTTAGTTTTCGTGTCTTGACAATTACATAACTGAATTGTACTGACAGACCTGATAAAATTTTCTGACTTTTTCGTGAAAGCATTTTGACATCCCTGCTTTTTAAAGGTGTGAACAAGAAACCCTCACATTGCCAGTTTCCCTTCAGATATGAAAGATTTACCAGTAATATTGTCATAAATCAACAAAACAAAACATACGATCACTCCTCACATGGAAGTCGAGTATTATAATAGGAGAACAGAATGTCTGACTTTGTCAGGACACTATTGAAATGAATGTGGTTTTGAGATGGAAAATTACCAAGAGGAAAGGAAAAGTTACCACTGCCATACAGAAAAGAAAAGAGGTCAGCCTTTATATTGATTTGAAGTTTGATAGGCTTCAGGGTTTGATTAGTCGCTTTAGTGAGATGTCTAATGAAGATATTTTTATGAAATATAAACAAGCAAGTGCTTGCCCCTTTGAACAAGAGCAAGTGTTTTATGTCTTTGAAATCATTTTTTGACCCTCAAATGCATTTTATGCTGTCAATAAGAGGTCAAAGTTTTGAAATAATTGTAAGAATGCAGAATGACACTTGGCGTGAATTTTCACTGCTGATCTTGACCTTAATGTGGTAGTGATCTTTGCTTGATATTTTGTAAAATTTTATTTTGCCATGCAATGAAATGTTTTATACATTGGGCTGAAAATAATTGAAGAGAATGGCAAGATGATGTCATAATTCACCTTTGTCTGATGAAATTAGATATCATTTGATCTATTTTGAAATACTTCAATTACCCAGCATCATAGGCAATATCTGTTAATTAGTGACAAATGCAAAACAGGCTATGGTAATGTGAAATTCTAAGAAAAATTGATAAGTTATGCAGATTGAAATAATAGAAATTTTGTGAAATGATTGCCATTGTGATGTCTGTTTTCTGGAGTAATTATGCATGAATTTTTTTATGATCAAATATGCTTTGATTTTCTCTGACATCTTTCTCATCTCTGTCTGCAGGCACGCAAAGGAAGCCAGGGTCTCGTTCTGGATAGACGGCCAATTCGAGTGGATTATTCGTTTACCTTGAGACCACATTCACCTACTCCGGGACGCTATTTGGGCAGAAGGTCATTCCAATATTATTTCACTTACATAGTCACTCCACTTGCTCTATACTGACCAGATACTTTTCTGTTCAATATAGAGAACTTCCCCTTTTCAAATTTTTAAGCATTGATAGAAATTCAGCTGGTCACAGTTTTGCATTTTGACAGCAGTTTATTGCTTTTTTATGTCCATTCGTATTATGGAACACTGATTGTGAATCATCTGGTTTTGTTTTTTTTTAATCCGGGTCACAACTGACTCAGTGAGGGTCACTGTGACTGCAGTGTACCAGCAGATCATGTCAGCATGATCCAATCAATTATATTCTTGGCAAGATGGTATCATTCTTTTTATGGGACTAGTCCCAACTTTTATAGTAACTTTTCAATGAAGCAAGTTGATAGTATCAAGGTAAAGATGTGGAAGAGTTTGTCTTGTATGTGCTGTTTTCACATATTATATGATTCACTCTAATTTACAGACACCCTAGAGATGAAGATAAAGACAGGCTTCTGTTTTGTAAAGATCGTCACAGCAAAGTAGTGGATGTGCTTACAAATAATGTAACTGTCATAAAAGCTTTGAGATAGGATTTTCATAATTGCAATTATGAACTCTTTCTATAACATTCTTTTTCCAATAGAAAATGTACGGTTGCAGATTCAAAATGTTTTAAAGAAATTGAATGATCTGATTACAAGCATTGTTAATTGTGAATGAACTTACAATCAACCCATTATGCAGCAAAAGTTAGTCTTGATGTTTTTTGTATGCAGAAAAAAAAAAAGTCTGTTAGATCAATTTTCTTTAAAATCAACATCCTTTTCTGTCCTTTTAATGTGATATTATACTTAAATATACTTGTTGATGTCTCTTTCATAATACCAGATCAGGACGAGATCTTGACAAATACTACGGTGATAGTGGGGATTATGATGATCATTCCTTCTATCGTGACAACAGAAGGAACAATTATCGTGACAGACATTACAGAGATTACAATGATAGCTATCTGGATGATTATGATGACGGATACAGCAGACATTCCAGAAGATATTCTCCATATTCTCGTAAGTGTTAATTTACTGAAGCAATAGGAATGTAATGAGAATGGTTGTTTAAAATGATAGCATTTGATTATGTTGACAGTATAAACTCCACATGCAGGGAAACTCATTTATCTCTGACATATCTCAGTCACAAACTTGTCAGAATCAGGAGTTAGGCTTTTCTTAAGCTTTTCAGCCCTACATGAGGGCTATCTCAGCCATCTCTTTTTTTCTTACTATCCTGTTGGGCTGCAGCAATGGTTGCCAACATTTTTTGAATTTTTTAAAACCATATCTCCCCTCCCCCCCCCCCCAAAAAAAGGTGGGGCCCTTATTGTGCATCTTTAACTGTTTTGAATCAGTCCGCCTTCCCCTAGATGAGAGCATGGACTTGCAAATTATAATAATAATAATAAAATAAAACAAAAAAATAAATAAATAAATGAAATAAAGTAAGTTTTAAAAAAAGGGTAAACTAAATGATCAGTATAAATAATTACATTATAATAATATTACCTGCCCCGCTCCTTTATACCATATCTTTACATGTGTCGTACTTGCAGGCTCAGGGGAAAAAACAGACGACTGGAGAATACATGTCGGGATTCTGATTCTCCCTCTGAGTGGGTTGCATCGGGTCTTACGGATGATCCTGCCCTTGTCCACTTACATGTGTTCAAATATTAGATCTGGCCTAAGGTCACAGTCAGTCCTGGGGAACTGAGTCGCGGAGGGAGAGGATGGCTTTCCTCCCCAAACTGGATCCACACGTGCCAGCCTTGCTGATGTTCCGTCCAAAGAAAACGTGTTTGGTGTTTTGAACTCGTCATTCTATAGAACGCACAATTCTGATCAAACACTCGCGAGATTACTTTTCAGTTATTATCGCCTTTTCAGAAGAACATCAGACATACTAAACTTTTTTTCGGCTTTATATAAGTAGGAACACAGATCTGTGTGCAACAATGCTGTGCCAAATTTCAGATGGATACATTCAGTAGTTTTTGCGTCTATAAACCTTTTCTAGGTTTTGTTGTAGATTTATGGTATAGAGGTGTAAAATTCGGATAGACCATCTACTGAAAAGGACTGTGATTGAATGAATGAGTGAGTGAGTGAATAAATGGGTGAGCAAGTGAATGAGTGAATCAGTCGGTAAATGAGAAGGTGATTTAACGAGCAAATGGTTAGATGTATGGGTGACAGATGGAACGGTATTCAAAGTCTGAAACCGATATGATGTACGCTATACCTGACTTTCTATTGGATTATTGAACTGCATTCACTTATACCAATATCGTTGAATTGCAATTTGTTCCTCTATTTGGTGTACATGGATTTTATTTTGATTTTCTTGAACCTGGTGTAATGAACATCTTAATGTACCACTTTCTCTATTCAGTATATTTTATCATGATTTTCGTGGACCTGGTGTAAGGAACATCTTAATGTACGGCTTTCTCTATTCAGTGTATTTTGTCCTGCTTTTCGTGGACCTGGTTTGAGGAACATCATAATTTTCATAAGAATGTAAAAGAACAGGCATTATTTCTATGACTTGAGAAGTGCGTGCCAAAAACTAGAAGTGATTGGTGGTAGCTTACATGCAGTAAATCTCTTTTCAAATCAGAACGGAGGCCAACACGCCGAAGAGTTAATTAGCAGTACCAAATGTAAGGTGTAAAATTAACAGCGAACTAATGGACCAAGGAACGACAGATAACCGGACACATAATTTGCATATATTTGAGAAGCCCCACATTTAAAAATTATTGTGCCCATAAAGTTATTTCAGTGAGATGTGTCTATGATTTCTTTGAAGACAAAATGACCCAGTGAACAAGGAGTACACTTATCATGCCATCTTCTATGATTGTGTCCTGTTATCTCATAAAAATCTGAGGATTTTTGTTTTGAATAGGCCTATGCCTGGATCGAGTTCCTTTTAGTTATTCATATCAAATTTTTATTTTTATTATTATTATAATTATTATTTGGTCAGATTCCATGGTCAGTTTTAACCTCAGCAGTATATTCTTGTTAACTCTTGACACCCGTGATTATTTTTCATTGAAAAAAAGAAAAGTGTTCAACTTTTTTTTTCAATCACACCAGAGAGTCAAATCAGAGAATTCCTACACATGCACAGTTGAAATTCTTATGTAATTCTGTCACTACAGCCTCTGTGATTGACAGACTTTATGGAAAGTCTGTTTTGAAAATGACGCATGGAGCGGCTTTACGGAAAAGAGGGGTTTTTAGTTTTTCTTTGTAGTTTCTACTCCAGTTTTTCACTTGTTTTGTTCTTAATCCTATGGCCAATATACGTGTCAAGACAGACAAACCAATTACATGTACAGTGTATTGAAGACATTTTTGTTTATTTCCTTTGTATTTTCGTATGGTTGAGTTAGACTTCATTGGTGTGTTCTTTGTATTTTACTGTGTATTGTTGTTGTTGCTGTTATTGTTGTTGTTATTGTTGTTGTTTAATTTAAAAGCCAATGAAGAGGTAAGCAACCCAAGGCTAGCCTTGTAAATATGCCAGCTGCATGATATAAAAACAAAAAACAACACCGACTTTGTACCTTAAAATCCATTTTCGATCTTTAAATTAATAAAAGATTAAACCTGCATGATAGCCAGATCGTACACCAATTGTGAACTTTAGATATTAAATGCTGAGTAGATAGATCTACATGTAGAGGGAAACCGAATTTTGAGCAACAGGACAAAAATTTTTTTTTTTAAGTATAAAGAAAATTTAAGACTGACATATTGACCATGATAAAGACTTTGGGAGGAACAGAGTAGAGGATAATGTTATTGGTAGGCCATGGCTAGCCTGACTCAAAATAGGCCATGGCTAGCCTGACTCACAATTCGTATATGGAACCGTGTAGTCTCCGAGTTTAATCTGACTTCAGTCCGTGCAGTTTCGAAGAAGCCTGATTTAAGTGCATATTATAGTCTCGAAGTCTAGCCTGATTTCGTGTAGTCTTGAAGTCTAGCATAACTTAAATTCGTGTAATCTCGAAGTCTAACTACTCTTAAGTACGCGTGGCCTCGAAATCTTGCCTGAATTTGGTTGGATAGTCTCGAAGTCTAGCCACTCTTAAGTACGTGTAGTCTGGAAGTCTAGCCAGTCTTAATTACGGTTAGTCTCGAAGTCTAGCCTGACTTCTTGTTAAACTCGTGTAGTCTCGACGTCTGGCCTGACTCAAGTACGTATAATCTCGATGTCTAGCTGACTTATGTTCGTGTAATCTTGAAATCTAGCCGTACTTAAGTCCGTGCCATTGTCATGTAGCCTTGAATAACGTTTTACGTCAGTGTCATGTTGTTTTGAACTTCAGCTTTCATATTTGAAACTAAAAATATGATAATCAGTAAATCATGGCCTATGTGTATCATTAACCTCGACGATCTTCTATATTTGAAAAATTGAGAGAGTTTTTCGACAGAAAGTTTTCTTCACATGGTGTAGTTCATATGAAAAAAAAAAAAGGCTCCTGAATGTTTATCTTTTTTTTTAATTCATACCACGATAGTTCTTCTGTCACCAGAAAGTTTATAATATAAGATTGAAAAAGATGCGTCAAAGACAAAACTTCATGCAAATATTTTGTCACGCGGCCATCAGATGAGTTATATGGTCGGGGAGGGGGGGGGGGGGGGTTGATCACCATGGCTCTGTGGTTTGGCCTCTGCTTCACGGTGAAAACAACTCAAGTCTGTGAGGCTGTGGCCGGGATCGACTTGCGGGTCCTCCCCATGAGGGATGGAGGAACACGAAGATGGAAAACCTGCATTTTTGTTTTCAGTGACTCAATGGTTGCCTGGCTTCCTCTGAATAGGGAAGCCCAACATCTAGCTTTCTCGAATAAGGGCGAATATATTTCAGGGATCCCGTGTGCACGTATATGCACGTTAAAGGACTCTTGGCAGTTCAAAATCGATGAAGAGTAGGCGGAATGCCGCTGTCCGGGCAAAATTTCTAAATTCCAAAGTTCTACCCACAAATATTCTCAGAATAAAATAGGCAGCCACTTAGACCGAGATAATCCCACTTTCTTAGGACTGAAAGGCTTGTGAAAAAAAATGAGTCATACGTTGATCGAATCGTTTGTTCAATGTAATGAAGGTGGTCTGATATTGATATTTTTATTAACAGATTTGAAAGAGTATTCATCTCTGAACGAGGAAATTTTTCTCATATGGACAGACTGTAAGCATATTAAGGATGTTGTTCCCCGTGAGGGCCAGGGTATATAAGTAGGTTCTTTGCTCCCACCTGCAGGCGGTGAAAACCCGCCACCGGTGGGATGTCTCCGTGGAATGCCATCCTCGGCGTTCCATGGGTGACATCTCTTCTCTCCTTCCTTGCTCATGTTTTCTGTCCCGCTTTCTTTCCTCTCTTCTTCTTCTTGACTTGTAAACATATCTTAGCGTGTTAGGCACAATATAGCCGTGATCGTGCTGATGTGCCGTTTAACCCCAACACAAACAAACAAATAAATATCAAGGATGTTGTGAGATGGCTAGAATGTGCAGCTGGCTTTTACAACAGCAGAGGAAGAAAGTGTCTGCCTTTTGATCTTATGCTTTTGATTACCAAGATGAACTGGCTGCTGTTGAATGTATTCCTTGTTCGAAGGATAAACTTTAACCCTCTATTCAGTGTATTTTATCATAGACCCGTCACAATTTCAAAGCAAAACAAGTCATGGCACGATAACATTTCTTCAATTCAAAATTAGATTTCAACAATCTAAAATGAAACTATCTGTGACATATGCAGGGAATTTGTTTCTAGGAAACTGTAATTATTTTTACACATAAATTTTCTATGGTTTTCTTATCTGTCAGTCTTCACGGGCTCATTCTCATATGTATCAGTGGGTTACAGAGGGTTAAACCATAGATTTAAAAAAAAAGTCATAGTTTAAAATTAATTTTAATTAACACAAATAATAAGCATTATGATAATGATTCACAGCAAAACTGCAAAAAATCGCGGCGGCACATCTGTAAATTAATATATACAGTTGGCTACACTTCCTCTGTTTAATCTTTCTCACTCTCTGCTTTTATCACTCTCTACTCCCTCCTTACTCTCTCTCTCTCTCTCTCTCTCTCTCTCTCTCCTCTCTACCAGTTCCCCATATCCCCCCCCCCTCTTCGCGCCACTCCTCGCTCTCTTTCTGTCGTTGTTCTCGCTTTTTCTCTCTTCTTGAAAATTATTTTGGTTAAAAGAATTGTTTTATGATATTTGATATAATTAAATTAATATCTGTGTTGCCATAGGCTCCTCGTGTGGTCACTTTTATGTTTGAAATCGCAGTACTATATCATTTATGGTTGTTGTTGTTGTTGTTGTTGTTGTTGTTGTTGTTGTTGTTGTTGTTGTTGTTGTTGTTGTTGTTGTTGT
>JBCEWB010221918.1:0-21781 GCA_039654565.1 Peronia peronii
TGGATGGATGGATGGATGGATGGATGGATGGATGGATGGATGGATGGATGGATGGGTGGATGGATGGATGGATGGATTGGTGCATTGATAACATTCAGCACGGGAGGAAGATGACGAAAATTGTTAGAAACAAAGGAAATTAGCAACTACGGCAGTGTGGCAATGTTGTATACAAGAAGATTTAATTGTTATGTCCCATTTCACTGCTGTAAAATTAAAGTTGTTGATTTCTTTTCAAGGTAATGTTATTAGGCAATATGTACGAACCTAAGACAGATTCATAGCAATCCAATATCTTAAAATCGCTTTTGTTCATCGAAGTATAATCATATGTGCATAGTGAATAAAATAACCTGATTTTATTTACTGGGACTTAGCATGCCTGAAAAGACTTTGGGAACTCAAAACTGCTCTTGTAAGAAAAATAATGATGCATCGGAATAATGATATTGTATTACATGTTATTATTTCATGAGTGTTAAAAATCTCACGTTATTAGTGATAAGATAGGAAAAATAGTTGATGCTCTACGTGCAGTATGATGAATGTCACATAATAACGCTAGCTTAAGGGTTCCTCATTAGCATTATTAATATTGTCGTTATTATTATTATTGTAATATTCACTAATTCTGCAGCAATCTGAAGTTCATTTCAGTATGAAGTATTACTGGGGTAAGTTTAAGCCCCTGCCCCCTTGTCTCTTCTACCTCCCCCCTCCACACCCTCATCCACACTGTCCCTCATCCCGTATTTCCCTACTCAACTGTGTGTTTTTTAGGCAGTAAGTCTATTCCACTGGGCTAAGTCAAAACAGATTAAGTGACGCACATGACCAACCGCTTAACATATCTGCACCAAGGGTCTTGTTATGGTCGATGATGAAACGACTCATACTCGCCCATAAATTATAGCAGTCTAGTATCATTTTTCATTTTTTATCACTTTCATTGTGTGTGGGTGGGCGGGTGGGTGTGGGTGTGGGGGTGTGTGTGGATATGTGTGTGTGTTTGAAAATGGCCTTTTTTCAGAAGAAAGACAAAGACTTAGATTTCTGCTACGCGAACTGAGTGCATGAAATAAATATTGTTGTTGTTGTTGTTTTCTTTCTCCTCCTGAATCGCTTGTCTGCTCTTTTTTTTTTCTTTTCGGTGCGAGGGGAAGGGTGCAGGTTTGATTGGTGTCTTCTCTGTCAAAATGTTGTGCTTTAGCCGTTCCACAATTGTCTGCTAAATAATATCTTTTCCAATTCTGTAGTTTGAACTTATCCAGATTATCATTTGTTTTGTTTTGTTTTGGTTCTCTTCTTGTAGTTTGATGTTGCTTGATAAATAGACTACCTCTCAATTTCGCAATGCTCACGTCTTGGTGATGTGCACTTCGTTCGTTTCATATCGTGCATTGTCACGCTCCTTGATTTACACTGTGGAGCACCCTGAGCTGTAAAAGTTCGTTTAATATGGATTGCTACTATTCAGTAAAATGACGGTGATTTAACATCGATTACATGAGAAATGATGGAGTAACATTTCCACGGTTGAAAATGCCCATCTTCCATACCCAGCTTGACAAAGTCTGATTTCAGCCTTAGTTTGACCCAAATCTCTCGAGAAAGAGATATTCAGAATCAGTCCACTCACTGAACGATTTCCTGGCCAAGAACAAATTTATACACTCACTTTGCGATCTTCTTTCAGGTAGAACCTGACTATAGAAAAACAATGGAATTGTTTTTGGCTACGCCTAATGGTCAACCAAATGAACATTTTCAGCTGTAAAATTTACTTGTATTTCTAGTTCTGGTACATTAGGACATTGGGCATATTGTCGCAATGGTAGAACACAAGATTTCCGGAAAAACTCGACCGGATGTCCCGCCGGAAGCAAGCTTACAACCAAGAAATGAGGCAAACTTGCGGCATTCGGAGTCTCTCGACTAGGGAAGGTGAGATAAGATATCAAATGCTTTTAACATTGAAATTTGACTGAAGTCCTTTGACACATCAAGCTGGGTAGGAATGGGCTAATTTATGCTTATGCCATTCGCTGGTACTGTCAATTTCGCCTTTAGGGCGTCAGTTTTACACTCCAAAATACTATCTGGATCCAACTCGATACCCAGGTTCCCAGCACTTGAACACAAGTCAACAAGGTCCTGCTTCTTAAAATCATTTATCTCTGACTCGTAAATAATCTTGTACCTCTGAACAAGATTTGATTTTGTTATTTTGTTTGCGTGGACACCACCACCAATGTTAAGCAAATCGTGAGCTCAGTTCTTTGTTGCTCTATCTCCACTTTTGGACTATTTGAAGGTATATATGCCATATAAAAGAGGGATAGTAAATCTACCATATTATGTAATTACTTCACCGATCACTTGCCCAAACAGGTAAACTCTGAAAATCAGTTGCTAAACATAAAATATCGATTTTCTCAAAATGCGAAAAATAGAGAAGAGCAACAGAGGACTGAACTCACGAAATAATGAAAGAAATATGTTTTAAAGCCCGAGGATTTTTTTTCATCTGGAAACGATTACTATGCTTGCTCTATTGCATGGGATTCAATAGTAAGATTTCAAGAAAGAATAAAACCACGAGGAGAAAAATATACAGTTAAAAAAATCCAATTGTGAAACAAATAATTACGATGAACTTAAAAAAAAGGACAAAACTTTATTATTCTTCAGTTCATCTCTGAGTTTCTTCAGTAAGCAAGGACTTTATTCCTTTGAGAATGCTGGGCATTGACAGACTTCGAATTTAGCACGACATCCATTCTTAGCAAATATTTGGAAACCATGGAGTTTGTTGTAGCCATAGGTCCTGCCAAACTTGCAAACATTGTCTGAGAACTCCTTGAAGATGTTCATGCTGACTATTCCCCCGTTGGCGGTCGGAAGGTCGATTCTATTCTCTCGGGTGAGTCTACTGCCCAGGAAGTGGATGTCACAGATTATATCTACAACAGGATAATAATAATTGATTATTGGATACGACAAGATAATTAGGAAAAGATTCACGTGAGAACATTTAAATTTTTTATTTGACATGCCGATGAAAATGGATCGTTAACGCTCTAAGATCCGAAGCGGCTTTTAAAACAAAACGATGACAATGTCCCAAGACACAGTCGAATCATCATAAATTCTTAGCCTGACATGACTACTGCAGACTGAATATTAGACTTAAAAGTCTATGCTATATAAAAAAATGTTTTCCTATATTGAACACTCAATGTGCTCTTAACTTTCTGTCTCGTGAAGCCATTGCAAATGGTGTAACACGTAATTTGTTACTCTGGGCTCAGAGGATTAACAGCCAAACAGTCACCCCTAAATGAATGAACATTATTATCTTCACATCAAAATAGAATTTACAAACTTAAGAAGAAGCGTAGTAAAACCATGCTCTATCATGGTTTGTTCGAATATCATTAACAGGTACACGATGAACTCCAATTATGGTGTCCATGACATTAAAGTACTGCATTCATTAGCTTTTTGCCCGTATTTTATCTCTTATTGCAACGAAAAACTGTTTGCAGAACACACGGGCCATCCGGTTTGAATAATTTTAATTTCCGGCTGCATTCTGCAATGCGACTATGATATATAATATTTTGGCTTTTCCTTTCTTAATTTCATCTCACTTTTGTCGATCTATGGTAACAACAAGGACGATGATCACAGTCAAAGCCAAACATTTCAGCCGCTTCAATTTACTTGCCATTTTGTCCTATTCAGCTGTTCTAGGTGACTATGTTATATTCCGGTTACTACTCTAGAGGGCATTTTTGTGCATTAGATTCTTTTTTTGCTTTGTTTGCATATGACTCGGACAATTTTGGAGAATATTTGAATCCGACTTTTTTTCTTTCTATATAATAGTCTCATCCCCACTGAAGGGATATAATGGACTCGCACCGACGAAGAGAGAGGGATTTCGTTATCTTTTTATGGTCCTTGCCGGGTTTGAATGTAACTTTAAGGTGGCTGTCTGGTATTGTGCCCTTCCTGTAAGTTTCTGCTCAAAGCATGGCTAAGTGCCAGTAAAGTTTACCTCACTTTTCTCTTGTCTTTTCTTATCTTTGGGCTAAATCGTTAATGGCTATGTAGACTGGATCTGTCGAACAAGTTGTAGGTTCATGATTTACTTTTTTCTTTTATTCATTTCGTTCCCTTAGGGTGGCATAATTTTGCTTCCACTATTTCGCTGTATGGAGCTAACTGCTGCACACCAAGCCTCCTCCTCACTGTGTCAAAATATCAAGCTGCTTCTGTGGATAATTTCTCTGTTTTAATGGAAGAGAACAAAGGGCCAAATGAAGGGAACACAAAACTCCAATCATTAAATTCTCAAAGTTAATGAGACGTACTATCATGTCTTATATTATAATATCTTTAGTCTCTGTTATCGCTATTGCATCATGCGTAATAGAAGTACAGTAAAGAATTTATAGCATATGAGTAGAACACTTGTCAGGGTCAATATCGTCACCTTAGTTTACATGTGTTATATGTCGCATGCAAATATGGTCATCTTTTTACCATTGACTCTTCCTATTGCTGCTTATCTTGTTTCTTCATGATGTCGTTAGTTTAAATTGAGTAACGAAATCCTCACTTTACATTAGTGTTAATGCCATGCAAATAGTTCATATTCGACTAAGCAAAAACCTAGAAATTGCTGGCGGGCTGTGTGTTCCCCTGCTACAAATGGAACACCCACTAATGTTTGCACCCGCTCCACCATGAGATCCGAGAACAATTGTCACCGGTCCCATACATTATTTATGTTTTTCTATATCAATGGTAGTGAACAGTATGTAGTGTTTGTACCCCCCTACAAAATTACAGGGGGATTTCGAGCCAGTCGCTTGGTCGGAACAAATCTAAGGAAAATTGTGATGTGAGCTCTAGCCTAAATATGCCATGATCCTCAGCACTGTACAGAAATGGACATACAACATTTATAAACTGGGATGACAATGTGGTAGGACAGTCAGCAGATTCTAAACTATCATCATTATCCGCACCGTATTTTCGGCTTTGTTGACGAAGTAGTTTTTAGGAAAAAATATTGCTGGTGCAATATAGACTAGGCACTTCTTTACTATACTATCACTTATTTACAGAGTAATTCAAACACACCGATCAAGGGTCTGGAGACGGACTAGGCATCTGCTCCTTGGCGAAAAACGTACATCGCGGTTCGAAATTCGAATCCAACCTGGATATGGGAAAGAGTAGAACATTAGAACTGCATTTTTTTTTCAGTGAATCAACAGCTGTCTTCTAGCTTCTTGGGTGGAAAAGCCCTACTTCTAGCTTTCTCCGGTAAAGGGTGAATATATTTCGGAGGTCCCGTTGGTACCTCAAGCACGTTAACGAACCCTTGGTAACTAAAACCAGAATGAGGAGTAAGCAGACACGCCGCTGTCCAGCCAAAATGTCCAATTTTCAAATGTCTACCCACAAAAAAAAAAAAATTCTCACCAAAACTTAAAGCTGAGATTAAAGCTACTCTCGTAGAATGGGAACTCTACATACAAAAAAATAGTGAGGCTTTCGTCACTTAACCTTTTCCGTAAGCCTGGGGTATGTGTCACCCCAGGCAGCACAAAAATGACCACAGCATCTTTGAACAAAGCAATTTCACTTCAAAACTCTAGCTATTCCTTTATTGTCCACTTTTATGTTATATCTGCTAATAAAAGAGCTTGAAAAGAAAATTGTTGATTTTATACAATTTTTTTTTTATTGACATGCCCTGCAAAGAAAAAGTCTGCAAGGGGGTGGTGTCTGATACCCCATGACTTGTCTAGAGCGGGAGACAGCGGCACCCCTGTTTCGTAGCGGGGTGGGTTTTTTTTTTTTTTGGCCCCATGACAAGATAATAGTCGGGGAAAGCCGAACATCCGATCCGTAATGAGGGGGGTATACGTTACCCTGCACGGCGCTTATGCCTGATTGGCTTTTTGCCTGTGGAACCTGGCGCTTTGTGTTTGCTTTGTTTTGATTTTGGCCGAATTTTGTCAAACTGATGACTGAATCTTTCAGGGGTAAGTTTTTGTCATTATGGATATATGAAAATGTGTTGCAGACCCATTGAGTGAATTATTCTGTAGTTGTTATTGGATCCATTACTTATAAAAAGATGTTTGAAAAAGTTTACCAGCGTTGCTGGTTCTTAGATCTACTCATCATTGTGTCAGGCGATTGCTTGTAGTGCAATTTTGTAACAGCCAGCAGTATCAAATAGTGAATGTAATGAAAGTCTCATTAGGTTAGTGGCATTCCACTGAAATTAGATAAGTGAAATACTGGAAGATGGTAGCCCTTATGTGCCACCATGCCCGGTAGAGTTCTAATCCTCACTAGGCCTATATGAATCAGATCAGCTTATTGTTATTTTGAGGGAGATACCTAAACAGGATTTTAGAACTAGACCCTGGACCACAATTCTACGAATTTTGGTATCTGTGACCCTTATGTTGAATAGAGTGGTAGGTTATTCCATTAAATTAAAATGAAAGTTGGTCAATTTAGTGGTATTCCACTAATCTAATGCTTGCCATCAAATAAATCGCTACGAGCGACTGTTGTTGTTACTGACTAGTTTCTCATGAGTGGCCATATCTCAACCTAGAGGTTCTTGGTTCGATCCCCCACTAGTGATGCACAATACAATCTACATATATCACCCAGAATGGTAGACCCAGTGTCAGCGTACAATCATCTTTTTGCTGGTAACTGCAATGAAGTCCTTGGGGGAAAAAACAACGCTTTCTTTCTTTTTCAGCTAAAATGGCTACAGATGGACGAAACATCTTGGACTTGTATGGAGATAGTGACAGCTATGAGAGCCTTGATGAAGAATTTGAGACAAGTTCGGAGGAGGAAATATTTGCAAGTTATACGGAAGATGATGTTGAATGGGAACCAAGTGATAATGCTGCAACTGACACTGACAACGAGGAGGAGTTAGGTGCAGATTTTATGGCTGTGGGCTACACTGACCTAATACCTGCATTATCAAACCCGGACTATGACTTGCTCACGACTGCCGCCAGCGCTAGCCAACCAACACCGAAACCAGAGGCCAGGGGTGAACAAACACGGGTGTACAAATCCAAAAATGGAAAGTGGAGCTGGAACAAACAGCCACCACCCAAGACTAAAACGCCAAATCGGAACATCTTAAGAATCCCAAAGGAAAGGACGCCAGGCACCACCTCAGTTCGCTTTCCAGTGGATGCGTTCCTGTTGTTTGTGAATGAGAACATCATACAAACAATGGTGAAATTCACAAACATGGAGGGCAAACGAGAGCGAGGTGAAATGTGGCAAAACACAGATGAAACCGAAATCTCAAATATCGGATGTCTGCTTTACTTGGGAGCCTATGGACACAATCATACGGATGCTAAGATCCTCCTCAACGCAGTGGAAGGCAATGCTCTAGTCAGATCATGTTTTTCTCTAAATAGAAGGTTTGCTCTCCTCGCTCACCTAAGATTCGATGACAAGGGGACAAGAAATCGTCGTCGACAATTGAACTTGTTCGCCCCAATACAAGAAGTTTGGGATATGTTTTGAAACCAACTTGGCGAGGTACTATATCCCGGGAGAGGCACTGACAGTGGATGAGCAACTGGTGCCATTCCGCGGAAGGTGCAGTTTCCTTCAATACATGCCGTCAAAGCCAGACAAGTATGGGATTAAAATTTTCTGGGTGTGTGATGCTGCCAGTGCTTACTCTTTGAACGGCATCCCTTATCTTGCAAAGAACTCAGAAAGAGACACTAGATGTCACTTGGAGCCTCAATTGTCATGAGCCTGACTCAGAGGTTTTATATGTCTGGAAGAAATGTCACGTGTGACAACTTTTTTTACAGACGATGACCTTGCCGACCGTCTTGCGAGACGAAAACCCTGATTGGATCAGTTAAAAAAAACAAAGCATTCCTACCAGCTGAGTTCAAAAATATGAAAGCGCTCCCGCTTAACCAGTCAATATTCGCCTTCAAAGATGGCAAGACGCTTGTGAGCTACCAATCTAAAAGGAAAAAAAAAACGTCATCCTGCTCAGCACAATTGCAGAGGGCCCTCTTCAGAAACCAGAGGTGGTGTTGTATTACAACAAGACAAAGGGAGGAGTGGACACTCTGGACAAGATGGCACATGCCTTTACAACCAAGAGGAAGATCCGCCGCTGGCCGATGGTTATATTCTATAACATTTTAGGTATTGCTTCCATCACTGCAAGAGTTGCATGAAATTTCCGCACAACCCTCTCTCATAACCAGACAACAGGCAGCAGTTTTTGATTGCTGTCAGCAAAGCTCTGAGGCTCCCTCAAATGAAAAAAAGGTACACATCACCCAACCTTTCGATATTCTTGAAGCAACAGATCCAGATGTCTGTCCAGCTCATTGAGCCACCAGCTTCCAAACAGCCATCCACATCAGCTGAGCCTACACCCAAGAAGTTCCGCAGATGCATGACCTGTCCACGAAAGACTGACAGAAAAACCCAACACACTTGCAGATTCTGTGACAGACCAGTCTGCAGAGAGCACACAGTCGTCTGTTATATGTTCTGTGGCGACACTATCCGAGGTAAGAGCTTTCATGTTCAAATGCATAACAGTTTGTTTCCCATTCATCCATTTACCACGCAGTAGCCCATCAATCGCATTTTACTTATTCTCTTTGACATCTACCTTGCCACCAATTCCAGTAATATCATCATCATTCAACATTTTCATCATGGTCGCAAACTTCCGGCTCACAAAGTTAGCGACAGAGATAAAGACTGCATTTATATATACAGGGCTTTCCCTCTTTCGAGCTTTTTTCCAAGTATTTACGGAATGGCTATGACAGGGATTCGAAGCCGGTACCTGTTGGTCCGTAGTCCAACGCCCTGACCACTGAGCTACGCCGCCACCAAAAGTTGTCTTTCATTTGCAGAGTACAACGACTGTCTTCTTTGTAAAAGCCCATACATGCCATCAGCTCAAGTGGAGCTGATGTGAAAACGTCATATTTTGTCTTTGAGTGTCTTCTATTTTCTTCTCTTCACAGACCCCCAATCCAACTGACAGACCCATGAAAGACAAAGATCAAGTGGCGTTCAAAGAGATAATAACAGTACACAACAACCATCGATGCAAGTTTTCATTTCAGTTTTATTTCCTCTTCTTTATTTTTCCTCCCCCTAATGGCCTTGTGTCCCAGTTCACATTTGCCAGCTCCTCCAGGGTGAAGTGGTGGGCCTGTGAAGTACACAAGCATACGTTTTGTTAGTGTTGTCTTCAAAGTTCTTGTAATAATACATGTCGTATTAACTTGGCATTGATAATCATGTGGGCTTCTGCGTTCTTGTACATGACACGAAATATCATTTCAAAATGTGTTATTATGTACAGGCCAACAATTTCTCGTCAGTTTTTAATGCACAAGGTAATGAAACGGCAATATGAAACAACATAGTAAGCCTCCCTCTTTCTTTATTGTATGTAAATAGCACAAAGAGAAATGGCTACTATGGCTATACTGGTACACTGTATTGCCTACATGTACAAGCATAGCATGTTATTTCAATGCCATTCACGAGATTTGTACGGTATATTCAGGTTACTTACCCTCTCTCCTCAAACGCACGCTTCATGGCCTCCATTTTGGATATCAAAGAAGAAAGTCAGCTTTCACCACGGACAATACCGATTGCTGTTTGCGCCTGGGGTATAGAATACCCCGACCTTGCGAACTCCTTTTTTTTCTCTCTCTCTTTGGAAGTCATGGGGCATACAAAACCCCCATCTTACTCAACCGTGGTAAAACAGCGGCTTACGGAAAAGGTTAATAACAGCCTCATAAGAAAGCAAAGCGAGCAGGGCTAGGTAGACCCAATGGGGAAAAGATTTCCAAAGCTGCATGCAGTACGACTTCTACGGTAAATGTGTATTTGAGTAATGCAAGCCGAGTGGGAGAACGTCATAATGCTGCCGTCATTTTTAAGAATACAGTATATGCACTTAAAATAACCAGCATAATACAGTATTTTTAAAAATGACGGCAGAATGTTTGTCATCTCATTTCAATCTGTTATTCATTTATATGTATTATATCGTGTTATGTTTTCCTGTCTCAATGTCTGATCCATTGTCATCTTTCTTAATCTTCTCGTACCGATCATAATAAAAGAACAGAAACCGATTCCAATCTCTTACTAGGAGTAAATCTAGTTGTAAGGGCCAAAATTCCCTCATCGTAGCAGATTCTGAAGCGTCCACGGCATCCCCACCGTGCAACGGCTCTGTGGACAAAGTAGTTGTAAGAACCTCCGGCGATGCAGTCGAGCGATTCATCATCCTTTTCCAAGAGCGTCATGTTCACCAAGAGACCGTTGTACCTCACGTCGGCTTCTTTCTTCAACCGGCTTCGCAGCCAGACCTCCGTGCATATAACTGTGAAAGAAAGATCAAGGGGTCAAAAAAGCGAACATTAAGTTAAGTACTAAAGAGTCATTAAAACTACTGCTGGCGTGTCAGAATTTCTATAAGTTCTATTTATTGATATTCCCAAAATGACAGTTGAAGCTTCCAGGTACTTTTAGAATTATCGAGTCAATGTGATCTGCTGTATGAGTACTGAACTCGAGTTTATCATTAAAAAAGATACGAGACAGGAATGATGGCTACCATTGTTTCTTCCCGTTCGATTCTGCGTGTAAGTTGAGCCAAATTTTTAATTTCAGTTTGGCTAAACATCAGTGTCTGATTGAATCTGCTTTGAGTTTTAGAATTAAATCAAACTGTATCAGTTTCGGATGGATTTCAATTAATGAGAGAAAATCATTGAAATATAAACTGACTTAGGTATCTTAGTTCTAGTCTAACTAACTGTTGTACTGAATGTAGTTATAGCCTAAATTTGAATCTAAATATACATCAAACATTTTGTATAAGTTTAAGAGTTTAGATTATGAGGTAGAAAATGAATTTGCTCATGAGCTTGGATTTTATTTGAGTTTGCTGACTAGATGTGAGTTTGAGCACGACTCTTGAATAGGACTTTGAATATGAAAATGGGATGAACTGTAAAGAGAAAGAAGTTTTGCGTATGGCGGAATTCCAACCTTGTATTCCATCGTAAGGACGAGGTCTAGGTGTCACGAAACGCTTAGGCCTATAACAAACTTTGAACCTAGCCTGGCAGCCGTGCTTGACGACAAGAGTAGAGCCTTTGTGGAAATAGGATTCATTCTCTACACAATCTTCACGTGAAAATCTTCGTACGACTGTGACACTGATGATGCGAGCCGGTTCACCATTTGCAGCACGGTAATACTTGCTTGCTGGCACCTCATACATGCTGTGTAGATCAACACTTTCACAGACTTCTGTGGAAAATATAAACCGTCAGGGTCTTAACACAACTGCCCAAATTATTTTTAACGCATTCTGGAAAATTTAGAAGTTAATTTTACCTGAGTCTAAAGTGTGATTTAGGTCAAGTGAATAAAAAATCAACCTTCCTAGTGGGGATAATCTTTAGGATTTTTTGTTTCCTTTTTTAGCACTATTGTATGATTCAGATGCAGAACACTGCACATTTAACTCATTTCCCACAGGTATCAGATTATGAAGTGGACTGTTTAGTACAGGGATGATCATAGTGTTATGGTTATTATTTTGTTTGAGCTTTAACCTAAGATATGCATAAGGTTGAAACCAAATTAAAAGTCGAACATTTAGGATCTTACACAAAAAATCAAACGGGAAAACAGCATTTTTTTTTTAAAAAATGACTCACCTATGACCACGCTTACTTTCAAAGTGTTTTAGTTGGATAGTAAATTTATAATCTAAAATAAGTGAAAAAAAATCTAGCATGAAATAAGGGATAGACGAGCGGAGTAATAAAATATGACAAAAAGTAATTTAAATGATGAGTTTCCACTTTAAATACTGTTGGACCAGGTAGAGCTACTTACTCTTTTGCGAAATTACCAAGAGGCAGGCATAATGAATATGATATGCACTTATAGACGTTTGACTAATCTACATTTGTCCTGTCAAAGCCATGGCAAATAACAAATAATTAATATATAATCTCTTTTTATTCAATTAAAGTCCCCATATTTATTTTTCAGAATATTTTTATGTGGAGAGGAAAAAAATGCTGACATCCTGAGGTAAACGACTTTTTGCTTTGAATATCGGTTCCCTGTATTATTATCATATGAAAGTGATCTCAGACTGAAAAAGTGGAAAATAAATTTTGCATATTATTTTTCGTTTATTTAACAAAAAATATTATTGAAGAAAGAAATTTATTTCAGTGAGGGGATGCTTGGTAAATTAATGAGCAATTATAAATTCATTGCAGTTTTAAAGATACACTCTGTCGTAAGTGACATCAATTGAAATTTTCATGATAAAGTTTAACAGTCCTAGTGTGGCAATTGGTCATATAAAGTTCAACATTGACGAGGCCATAAAATATGGATTGTTAGTGCATGTTGGAGAAACAGAGTTTAGTTCCTGTTGAACTAGCAATGTGGGGCAGAGAGTTGAATCAACGTAGAGCATCTAGAAAATATATCAGATTTTAATGCAGTCTTGGATGTCGGCTGACTATAGGCTTCATTAGTGTGATTTTTCAAAGAGAAAACAAATGAAAACTCCTGGGAAAGAACCATATTTATGAAAGAAAACTGAAAATTCGTGTTTAAAGATTCCTTTCTTTTTTTCTTTTTTGTTTAACATTATTGATTCAAACCGTTGCCTTCAACAACAGTGACTGTTGTTTCTGATCTTTTCAGCTAGGATAGAGAAGATTCAAAACTAAACCCAGAAACCGTAACCTTGAAACTGTCACGTTCTTTTCTCCCCTCCCCCCCCCCCACCCCCATCCCCACCCCACCCCATCCCACCCCTCACTCCCACCCCATATTTCTCATATCATCGTGTTTTCATAAAGTGCCAGAGAAAATTGTGGTTAACAAACTAACTGCAAGATCGTGAGTTGGTGAAACGTTGGATTTAGAAAAAGATATTGAAGTGGTTGTTGAATAAAGAAATGATTATGTCAGTGTTACAGAATTATTGCAAAGAGAATGCAGACATTGATTTAACTCCGATGTCCTGATTAAACTGGGCTTGTGACCCACGGTGATGAGAGAGCATCTCTATGACAATGACTGCATGACATAAAATACCTCCATCTTCTGCCTCGCTGATCTCGACCTGTAGGGAAAGAAGTAAAAAAAAAACCACACAAAAAACAACAACAAAAAATGGGTTATTGGCTAGTGCGTATTACTCTTGACTTCTAGAACATATTCTTCTTATGTTAGAGAATTGTTGCTTCTCTTCTAGCTCTTTTGTCGGTTTGATTTTTCCACAGACAGAGATAATGACAAACAATTAAGTCCACCTGTTATACCGAGAGGGGTCTACAATTTTGAAACACAATACAGCAGCGCCGCCGTTAATATATGTTGAATCTGAACAACATTTTTAGAATATTTTTCATACTGATTGAACGCAAAATGTTCAAAATGTTTGTTCTTCAATTCTTTTTTTTTTATGTGCATAAAATACACAAAGTTATTCTTATCACTTACTCTTATAGAGCCCTTTTTTACAATGTTTTACATATGATTACAAAGATATCCCTCCAGGCAATTGAAGGATAGAAAAAAAAAACAAAGTTCTGGAAAGACATTTTGTCAGGACTGTGTCAGTGACTGCTAGTGTTCGTTAAACGATATCAAGAGCATCATCATCATCGTCATGGTAATTTTATAGAACTCTCCTAAAAGTAGAGATAGAAGCTGTCAACTGGTAACTAAGGTCACTGATAAATAACGTTTTTGAGAAACGGAAGTTAAGAATTGTAAGCACAGATAAAATAAGCCGAATTTCTAACTTTGTCGGTTCTCTATGCAGGTAACAAAATCATAATCATTCAGCTTTCTGGGCATTGCCTCACAGTTGGCCATGGACGATATATTTTTATTTGCCTTGAGACAGAACATAAATTGTTTCGTCTCACCTGATTATGTGTGCATGTTTTCTGAACAAAAATTGAGATTCACCCTATATTCTTTTATCTCTTAGATTCCATTAGAGGCGTGTTTGATGGTATTACAATCGAGATCTTTTCAACTTGCTAATTACCAATACATCTCAATTTTCTTTGCCGATTTCTTTCACGTAGGATGTGTTACATATTTCTCTACTCTCACATAATCTACATCAGATATACAGCAATTTCAAGTTTTGCCAGTAGTTGTGCTATGAAGCCAGGTTAAGTGCGTAAGAAACATGCACCTTAAAAATCACCATTCTTATTTTAGAATGTAGGAATAGAATAACATGGTGGGACTTTAAAACCAAGAGGATGGTGAAAATTGCGGTAGACATTCCTATATATACTTACTGGTATTTGCCATCAGTTGTAATCCCTTCCATTTGTACCACTGTGTATAAATACCTCAGTAAATGTGCGCACAAATAACTACATTTAAAATCAGATAGTAAATTTACACTCTTTAAGATCAAACATTAAGAGTTTACTGTTAAGCAAGTGTGAGAGAGACACTTCACTGGAGTGTAAAAATGGAGACGTCCTGACAACTTTGCCAGTTACCACAACGTTGATATGCAACGTCTACTAGACGCTGATCATTTCAAGTTTGCTGGAATTTATGAGAACGACACTGATAGCGTTTGTAAAACAAAATGCATGCAGACTAATCAAAAGAGGAAGTATATTAAACAGTGAACAAATTAAAATTACCTTGTCGTTAATGTGAATAAGATCTATTGTAGTTGTCCCTAACACAGCACCAACGGGCCTTTTAAATTCTTCATCTACATATTAAGCATACATTATGCTGTACAAAGAGCTAATTTAAGTTATAAATGGACTAATTACAAAATTGTATAAGTCATCTTATTATAAATCCATGTTCATGTTCTACCAATAGCCGTGGCACTTTTTAAAATGATCAATTATTATAAGCTCGTATATATGTATAAAGATATAAAGTATTATCTTCAATAATATCCCTCTTAAAAGGATGCAGATCGATCGATCATAATACACTCACCGCCAGGAGCACAAGACAACACACGAAATGGAAATGCATCATATCAGTGCTGTAGAACGTAATGTGAAGAAGTAGCACATTGGTGTACTGCAGCCCTTGTAAATCTCTCTATTCGGACAGTCCCAATTAACTGATGTTACACTTATCGATTAAAATCGCATAACGGTAAGGTACAACAGAGACAGATGATCGATTTTACCAGCAAACCCAGCAGTCTTTGTGGGCCGTAAAAGACGAGTTCTGTCAAGCACAAGGATACCATGTCCCTATCTTGTCCTGCAGGCTCTACGTCAGGGGTTCCCAACAGGTGGATCACGACCCCCTTGGCCGGGAGGGGGGGGGGGGAGGAGAGAGAGAGAGGGGGGAAAGGTGTCGCATAGCCTTGCTGTAAGTGGTTTGGAACAAAATTACTTTCAACTCATCAGTTACATTTCCCATACTTTTACATAGTTTTTTATTTAGTTTGCTTACAAATAACTACAGGATTCTTGAATACATTTTTGGTTAGATGTTTTTTTTCCTCTCCATTACAGAAAATAATATGTAAATCAAGCTGCTGATAGTAGGGAGTGGCGGGAGATTCAAGTTTTTGGGTAAGGGGTCGCGTGCAAACACGTTGGGAACCACTGCTCTAAGCGATTTACAGTCCAGAAAAGGAACTCACAGACGTTCTCATCTTCCTGGGTAGCATTCAAGAGGGCTGCTTGTTAGGCACCCAAATCCGTATTAGTCCAATAATAACATTCTCTGTCTATGGGCAGGTATCCTATAAACAGACCAGGTAACCCGATTCATTGAAGGCTGGCAATAAATCGTGGTCTCAGAATTAAATTGTTCTAACTGCAACAATGTTATGATGTGGCTTCGACTATTTCATTCTGAGACGATGAAATTTCGGTGAGCGAAACTCAGATCGGAGGACTCTTGCTGAACTGTGTACTCACGGTGCTCACTGGTTTTGGCGGCTCTTCTTAATTGTTTTTTTTTTTTTGTAAATGCTTCAGATTTTTTCCATGATATTTGATGACTGTTTTGAACTCAATGATTTTTGTTTTATTAATTTCTGTCTCATTTTTTGCCGTTATGAGTAAATGAATAAAATTTTTCGAAAGCCGACAGTGAGATATTTCGAGAAAAGTCACATGACCGAGGATTTTCGCTTACACGCTGATTTGTTTACATACTCTGCGCATGGCAGACAAATCTTGACGAATGATAAGCTTTCAGACATGTCACGCCATATAAACAAAGCCACATGTAAGCGATGTTTCCTCGATCTCGAAATACCTCATTTGGCCTGTTACTGGTTTTGGCACGATGACGTTTCAAATCTGGTCGATGTAAATAGTCAACCTTCAATGACTGCGGAGTGTGTGACCTGTTTTGAGGACGCCTAGGCAGGTACCCATCTTAATTTGGGTCAAATCTGGTAATGTGTATGCACCGTCTTTAAAGAACAAAATGACGGGACCAGTTATGATTCGAGCCTGTAACTTTTGATCCCGATTCGGACGATTCAATCACAAAGACCATTATTACCACTATAATATGATAATTGTTTTTATCATAATATTCTGCCGCACCTTGAATGTTTCATACGTCATTTCATGATTGCTTTTCTCACGAGCGCTATACCAAAGAAAACTACATATTTCTGAATTTGCCGGTTTATTTTGAGATACCACAGAGTGCATTCCTTTCTGTTTCTGAAACGCTCAGGGCTGCAGTATTTATTTATATGTTATTATAATTTTTTGTCCGAGGAAGGAAGGATTTTTGTTCTGAGACGCCAGAGATTGCCTCTTATCTGACTGTTTTCTGAGATATGAAGTTTCGCATTTCATTACCATTGAAAACGTCACTTTCAAGTGGCAGACAAATAATATCATTATAGTTTGACAAATAAATAAATCTTCTTTGAATAGATGTGATTTTTTTTCTTTTGTGAGTGTGTGAGCTTTTCCCACGAACCGCAGGGATGATCACAATTATTAATTAGGCTAATCAGAAAAAAAATCACTAAGACCGATGAATAACTATTTATTGTTCTTGTTGTTATTGTTGTTGTTGTTTTTGCTATTGTTGTTGTTTCTTTTTATTGTTATGACCGATATCTGCTGTTGAGCCAAGCACATTATGCTAGCTGAATGATTTTGACCTGAAATATGTTTCTGTTGTTGATATTGTATGCAAAGTAATTATAATGCTCAGTGGGAACAACAAACAAGACGTCATCTTTGAAGGAATTGTGTGACCGAAGAGACAGAAGTCATTTGTCATTCGCACCATTCGCTATTGAAAACAAAAAGGCAAGACTTTGTGCCCTGTGATGAAAAAATTGAATCTGTAAAATTCGAATTCTCTGAAGGTTCTTGGGTTTAGATCTGAGATAGAAAGACATAGGAGTGACAGATTCTAGATGATATAGAGAGCAATTGAAAATTTGAAACACCATTTCCTTCCTCCCTTCCCTCTTCATACTCTCAATACCCCCATTCCTCAGCTACTCTCTATTTTTATTAACCATCCAAGGTCAAGGGCAACTTTTTAAAATAAAGTTATAGAATTTTCCTAAGACAGATTTGAATTTCCATAACCTTACTGATTAGTGGTGACTTAATATTGATTTAAATTATCACTATGTCTTTGCTCTAATATGTATATATATTGTTATATCTATGTTGACATAAAGCAATCAGCCTTTACTTAGAGCCTTCAATCTCTTGAAACTATTCTTAACTGTGTGTCAGATATGTCATATATGATAATGGTGAACTTCTAATTGATCGGGAAGAGAAGGAAAAACTATGATCATGGAAAACCAGATTAAATCTCAATATGTTTTTATGTTGCGGTTCAACCAGGTTTTCAACAATCAAACTTTTTTCTCTCTTTTTCCAGTCAAATAAAAGTTCACTATTGTCATCGTCAGCAGTAGTATCATACAAGGAGGACTCAAGTCATATACATAGATCCCAACGTCAAATGTCAGCCCAGAACCCCTCGTGCCAAAGGGCCAATTTGGTCTAACATCGAGTCCCTATAATTTGTACAGATGACTTGTGCGTTACTTAAGTTAATTTCTCAGGACTGTAAAAAGCCTTTTTCTCTTATACAGCATTTCGGCCTAAAGTATATCAGTTTTTAAAACTTCACAGGTTTCATGCTTTTTGCCTACACTATGGTGGCATCTCTTGACACTTTACTCTTATGAAGTAAATAATGATATCATGGAGATAGTGCACTCTTTTACGTATTTTGGCAGCCAAATAGCCTGACAGCAGATGGTTCAACTGATAAAGAAATAAGATATAGAAAAGGTAAAGCCCTGGGAGCAATTATCTTGAAGTCCATAGTCACGATGGAATATAACAATTTCATAAAATATTGATAACTTACCGACAATCAAGTACATCAACAGGATCACAATGAAGGTTAAGCGCTATTGTTTACATATTTTTGCCTCATTTCCGGCATTAGCCGGAAGTCACTGGTTGCGGCCGGAAGTACGCCAGTCTCTTTCCTACGTAATTATTACCACTATTCACTACTATTATTATTTGCAGAGTATCTAGGTTCAATTGGCTATGAGTCTGTCTTTCATAGAGGAGAGTTTTCATCATAAATTTCCTACCCACTTTAACAGGGTCAAGCCAAGAAGTGAGACAAACTTCTGAGTCGGTGGAATTTCCCAGAATATTGGCCAACTCATTGAGAAAACTAAACACAATCTGGAGATAAAAACAACTTAAAATGGCCACTATAAGGCCGGAGATGGTAAATTTGATAAAAATGACAGCTGCTGTACAAACTGGAGATGCCGTGATTCTGTAACTTTAGATTAATGTACGCTGTCGAAAAAGTCACCTGTTTGTTTGTTTGTTTTCCTCTGGTCACTTGAATTGTGTAATCTGTAAACGAGATCTTGTAATTGTATACGTGTATTTCTCTGTGTTGTTTTCCTTTCTTTGTTTCTTCCCCACCCCCATCCCCTCCTTTTTTTGCTCTCTCCCTCTTTCCTTCTCTCTTTCTTCCTTTCTTTACTTTCGTTTTTCTGTCTGTCTATCTTTTTCCTCATATGATAAATATAAATATTTCACATAGTTCTTCAAAAACTTTTTATCTTCAGTGTTTAGGGAAAGAGAAAACAAACTGAATATTACTGCACACACAAAAATAAGAGCACAGTTGCCCTTTTTTCTGGAAACCGCTCACGTCTAACTATCTATAGAGATTCCCATTGATCCGCACGTTGTAATTTTAAAAAGAAATAGTGAGAAGACCTCATTTACTTTTCTACCTGGTATTCAGTCTCTTAGACTAATGTGTTATGTGCCAATACGAATGAATGACAGCCCACGCTTCAAAGAAACAATCCTCAGCTATTAGATCAATTGAAATACGCCACCAAAAAAAACAAATAGGCATTTCTTTTTCCACATAAGAACTACATGAGGATGTTACCTACAAATCATTTCCACCATAAACGATATGCTTATAAAGTTGCAATAATGTGTCTTAAGTCTGGTTTGTTTTCATGTTACTTGTGACTTTTTTTCTGCATGCACACTGTGTTTCATCAACTGCAGATGGAACTTTCTTTGAAATCAAGTAAAGCTTATCTTATCTTATCTTATCTTATCTTGCACGCTCAAGATTGTGTTGCAAAACAGATAGCTAACAATGAAAAAAAAAGTGATAGTTAGCTAATTTTTTTTCTTAAATTTTAAAAACATATAATAAAGCATGAAAAGAATAGATTTTTCTTTATAAGCTCTGCAGTGCCAGAAAAGTGGTTCAGTTATTTTAACAAAGGTTTTACATCTTTCAAACACTCATTTTGTTTGAAACCTGAGCTATCATCACGCCTGGCCTCTGCGTCTGCGGCTACTGTTCCTGGTGGTTGTGACTCTAATCCCAAATGAGCTGCGAGCAGCTGTGCTCTTAGCAGCTTGCATTGTGGTGTAGTTGTGATGGTGAAATGGAGTGGATGCTCCTCCTAGAGGGAGCTATGTGCAGTGTGAGACCTAGAGAGCCAGTGTCTGGGATACAAGACTAGATTCTATGTAGATTCCAGCCTTGTGATACCAAAACCTAGCATGCTTTCCGATCCGGGTCAAAAAGTCATGTATTGACACTCTTGATCGGAGCGTTCTAATCATCCAATGTGGGCGGCGGCTTCCAGGGGGATAGTTCGGTAACGGGCAAGTCGGGAATAAATTGCCCGTCTGATGTGGACAAATCCCCATTGGGCCCGTATCCAGGTGGTACCGCGCACAGGGGTGCATCAGAGTAGTGCACGACGGAAGAACCTCACGGTACCTTTGAGGTCCTCCCTAGACCCGTACAGGCATAGGCTCATCGTGGGATTCGAGCAGAGGAATCTGAGTCGGGGGCCGACCAGATAGGGACAGTCAATCAGGATGTGTCTTGGTGTCTCGAGACAGGATCCACAATGCCGGCACAGCGGATCCCGGTCGGGGTTCAAGCGATTTAGGTGTTTCTTGAGGGCCACGTGCCCCGTGCGCAGACGGAAGATCGTGATGTACACACCCCGTGATAGCTGGTTAATGGAATCGTTTTTCCTGAGGCGTGCCTGGGACTGTGGTAGTCACGAGCCTTACCAGATCCGTCCCATCGTTCCATCCACTTCTCGCCGGCTCTTTCCTTAATGGCTATGCGAGCACCGGGATAAGTGGTCGGGACGGTCTCCTGGTCCCTCGGGTCCCAGTCTTCGCAATTTCATTTCCCCGGACTCCGACATGTCCAGGTATCCATTGCAGATGCACCCTTATTTGGTAGTCCGATTCCATCCTCGCTATCGGGCTTCGAATTAGCTCCAGGGCCTCCGTTTCGAAGTTAGGGCTGCGAGACTCCAGAGCCGCTCTCCAGGCGTGAACACCACCACATCCGCGGGAAAGACGGTTCCGTCCTCAAACCTGTTGAGTACGTGGGTGAGTACTCGCCGTATCGCCTCCACTTCAGCATCGTAGTTGGAGGCCCGGGAGCCGCACGGGCCACAGAGACGGTCAGCGGGGTGCCCATCCGGGAACTCAATGTACACCCCATAGCCAGCGTCACGAACTGCCCTCGAGCAGAGCCGAACGTGAACGCTCTGACCATTGACTCTGCGGGGTACTGACAGACTGTTTCAATAGCCTTCTTCCATCCAGGTGGGAGCCGCCCCTCCTCCCACGTTCTGTTGACGAGGGCCAGGAGTGGTTCCTTTTCCAGAAGCGACAACTGCCTCAGCATTTCATTGCTGATTTTATCCGCTCCGGGTGCCTTCCTCGCCTTGCAGCTACCGAAGAGCTTGGTCCAGCTCCACGGCAGTGAACGGCCACGTGCACTCCTCTGCTGCCTCCGCCTGTCTTTTCTCCTCAGCCTGCATCACTTTTAACAACGCGTGATCCAACCTTGGTCGCTTGTGCGCTTTGCTTATACTAGCGTAGTGCCTAGCGAGGACATTTGCCCGCGCATTATTTGTAGTGGCAAGCCCTGTGGTCGAGCGAATAGATTCTAGATTGGTTGGGTTGCGAGACCGATTTAAGCGGTTGAAGATAGTTTAGGTGTGGGGGGAGGGGGGGGGGGGGGGGGGGGGGGGGGGGGGGGGGGGGGGGGGGGGGGGGGGGGAGGGGGGGAGGGGGGG
>JBCEWB010222027.1:0-24044 GCA_039654565.1 Peronia peronii
CGTTTATGAGTGTCTTCTTTGGGTCTGTCGGGGTAATAATAGATTGTAAAGCGCTTAGAGCCTGTACAGTACGGGGGATAAGCGCTATATAAATATTCTCTATTATTATTATTATTATTATTATCTGCTACTGCATGTAGCAGCCAGGTGGAGCCAAATCCTGGTTGACAATAGACTAGGCCTAATGTTGAATGACCATTGGTCAAACATGTTAGAATGGACATATCCACTTTTTGATTTTATACGCAGAAAAGGCAGGGCTTTTAAGAGAAACAAAAACCCAAAATCGCATTTTTTTAGCAAAATCCAAATTTCAGGACCCATCCCCCCCCCCCCTCCTTAATAAACATTTTCTTTCGTATTCAGCAATACCTTATTTACATATGTTATATGTTTATTTTCATGACCACAAAGAGCCAAGTTGATTAACAAATTTGGCAAAGTGATATCAACATCAATATCGAGTTGTATATATTGGTTATGCTTTTTTTAAATGTATTTGATTAGTTAGATAGTTGTCTTATATTTTATAAGACAATGTGCCATGCAGTGATGGACCAGACTTCAAGGTAAGTTGTGCTAGTTTGGAAAACCAGACCAAAAAAAAATGAAATAAAATTTGGCGAAGTAACTTCAATGATCTTTTGGTACTGGTGAGTTACACAGGGCCAAGAAAGAAAAGTCCGTTTAATTCAGGCATAATAATTTGGTGTGATTTACCTGACAATGTTTGTCTTGATCTGCAGGTGTTGGAGGCATGCACAACAGCCGGTGTCCTGGAGAAGTTGATTGACAGCAATACTTTATTGGACAAGATCAACAGAGGACTGAATGCTTATTTGGAAAAGAAAAGATTATTCTTTCCCAGGTACAGCTGTGATAGTTTATAGTCTGTCAGGTATGTAGATCTTTTCAGTTTATCTGTCTAGGAGATCTTTACATTCTTCACTCATATCAGCACATCTTGAAGATCGGAGAGTAAAACACCTAAAACTGTTGTCCTGATATTTTTCCTCTTAATTCCATGAAGGATTACATAAATTTGAAATAGAAGGGGATTGGCTGAAAATTTTGTTTTCTCTACTGTTGAGCTGTAATTTCATGTCTTCAAACCCCATCAGAAGAAAGGGATAACTATTAAGATAGATATGTTTTGGGGACAATACCATTGTTCCCACAGAGTAGATCATCTGTCATTAGCACCAGGTTGATAGCAAATTGAGTTTTCACATAAATTGAATTTTCACACCAAGACAAGTACAATATAGGCAATATCACCATTTTTTTTGTTGGGTGGGCTCCCAAAATAGTTATGCATAACTACCAGGAATGCTTGCACAGATTAAAAAATGTCACTCTAGTCAAGACATATTATGACAAATCTCTTCAAGTGTTCTAAAATTATGAATGATTTATAAATAAACAATTGGAAGAAACAAAGTAAGATAAGGGTAGACCAAATTTCCCTATATTATCTTTGTTGTTATTTCTTCCATCAGGTTCTTCTTCTTATCAAATGATGAAATGTTGGAAATCTTATCTGAAACAAAAGATCCGCTGCGGGTACAGCCTCATCTTAAGAAATGTTTTGAGGGCATTGCCAGATTGGAATTTGACTCTGAATTAGTTATCCATGGCATGTTCAGCAGTGAAGGGGAGCATGTCAGCTTTTCTTACACCATCAACACTAACGAGGCTAGAGGCGCTGTGGAGAGATGGCTGCTACAAGTACAAGACTGCATGCTGCTCTCTGTCAGGGATGTCATCGAAGAAGCCATAGATGTGAGCTAAAAGTTTCAACTTTGCATCATCGGTTTTGGCTTTACTTGACAGATCTATTATTTTACATCTTGGATCAAGAAAAACACAAACCTACATTTGCCAGTTTTGGCTTAAGTGATGAATTTGCTATTTCACGTCAATATTTGGCCTTATTTGAGAGATTCATTATTCATAACACAAGTTTCACCTTTGCTTGATGAATCTGTTATTCTACATTATCATTACATTCAACATTCAGTTTCACTTGGCAGATGTGTTAATATTCTGCATTGACACTTTCAGGTTTACTTGACAGATCACCCAGTAGAAAATTAGGAATTTTCTTGATGGTCTGTTGGTGGGGATTGTTTTTGATAGGCCCTATTACTTCCATTTACCAGATGCAAGGGTTAGTGAACAAGCACAGTAAAAAGGGAAAAAAAAATACTTTTGCATTCTTTGCTTAAAACTACACCATCAAAATTTTTTTTTTTAGTCCCATGATGAAATAACATATTTCTTCTTTATCAATTTTTTTTGTGATCACTTTTTCAAATAATGAGATGAAAAGTGGTGCTTGTTATATTTGTACCTCTAGTTTAACATTCCTCATCTGTGGCAAAGAAAAGAAATGGGCTGGTCAAAAACAGTTCCCACTTATATCAGTAATTTTTTTATTTTACTTGAAAGATCTGTCATTTTAGAGCAATATTATTTGCTTGACTTCTTTCACATCAGTCAGTGGTTTTAGCTCTTGTTACCTGTAATTAATTTTCTGATTGGAATTAATTACCTGCATGAATTTGTTAAATTGGGGTATATATCAATATAGCATATAAAAACCGCTAATATACCACTTTTTGAAGCAACTCCCACTAGTTTCGTTTCTTTTTCAGTCGTAGAGCTTTTTAGTTTTGAAGGGGTTCCATTTATGGCCGTGTGGCATGGAGTTTTTTAGGCTAACCACATGTCAACTCTGTGATGCCATGCCCTAACCTAGGGACGACTGAGTCGTCACTTCAGGTAACAAGAGTTGATCCTGATAGTCTTATAGTGAGGAATTTGTTCTAATCCATGCCTAATGTACCACCAGGACTACCAAAATGCCTCAAGAAAACAGTGGGTACAAGACTGGCCTGGTCAAGTGGTCATCTGCGTGGGGTCAATTTTCTGGACGCAGGAGGTGCACGAAGCCATATCCATGGGCTCTGATGGTCTGTCCACGTACCACAAGGCCCTCGAGGACCAGCTCGCGGACATTGTTGACCTGGTCAGAGGCAAACTGACCACACAGCAGAGAATCACCCTGGGTGCTCTAGTGGTCATTGATGTCCATGCTAGGGACGTAGTGCATGATATGGCAGTCAAAGGTATCAGTTTTTCACAGATGTTTCCGTAAATTATGTGGCCTTCAATGAAATTTGATGAACTTTTCTCAAATAGACTACACAATGTTCTAATGTTTCATGAACTGTTTTCAAACAGACTGCACAATGTTTAGGGGTTTTTTTTCCTCTTAGTAATTTCACTCACCTATAATGGCTTTTTTTTTTTAAATAATTGCAAATTGGTGTATCATTTTTCAACAAGAGCATTCTTGTTTTATTGCACAACTCAGGTGTTGAAGTACAGTGGAACACACTTAAACCAAAAACGGCTAAACTGAAAACACAGCTGACCTGAAAGAAAAATTAATCCCTATTTTTTTTTTCTCTTTTACTCTTTGTTAATGGACTGGTGATAAACCAAAGTCAAGATTCGTGGGAACATGGCTGAACCAAAAACAATGACCGTGATTTTAGTGGAAGCCTGCGACCTATTCTTAATCAAGCACGCTTAGTACCAACACGCCGTTCTCATATTACCAGGCCTCAGCCACCAACAGGTATCGAAGATGGAGATGGGTAGGGAACGGGGGAATTGTGTCAGTGAAGCAAGTGCACACTGACTATGGAATCTAAATCATTATGTTATCAGTGAAATTTGACCTTACAGAGTTTGTTCCCCTCTTCTAACAACTTCCACCATACCAGTTTGAATAAACCAAAATACGTTTAAACCGAAATAATATGTCCGGTCCCCAAAATTTTGGTTTAAGCATGTTCCTCTGTATTACAAAAAGAGCAACTGACATTATTGTGCACAAATCATATATAATTGAAACAGTCTATTATAAATAATCGTCAGCATGATTAGAAAATTTTGGTGCCGCTGTTGCATACCTTGTATTTTCACATTAACAGGAGTCACAGCTGAGAATGATTTTATCTGGTTAGCCCAGC
The DNA here is from genome assembly GCA_039654565.1 of Peronia peronii. NCBI lineage: Eukaryota > Metazoa > Mollusca > Gastropoda > Systellommatophora > Onchidiidae > Peronia > Peronia peronii. Next base: position 4,044 of record JBCEWB010222027.1, read on the forward strand.
TGCGTTACTATTGGGAGCAAAACAACTGCTGCGTCAGAATCACCAATGCCACCGTGAAATATGCATATGAATATTTGGGAAATTCAGGACGACTAGTTATCACTCCACTCACTGACAGATGTTATCGAACTCTGGTAAAGATTTTGTTTTCGTCATGCATTATTATATCTGAATATATTTGCCGATTCATAGTCTCCATGTTCAATCATCCTAACTGGTTCATGGTTAACAATTTTTAAAAAGTTATTCATTTAGTATTATTACATTGTGCTCAGAAGCTATATAAATGCTCTCTATTATTATTATTATTATTATAAATGATCAACCAAATCATACCTTTTTCAAGAGACTCGTAAAATTTGCTGTACATGAAGAAGAAAGCAAGATATCTGTCTTGTTGCCAGTCATAATGAGTCATAAATCATTCAACTCAAACAGAGAAATCAGGGCTTGAATGTGATGAAGATGGACTGGTGTCGATGTTCTTCATTGCAAAAAATGAAAGACGATGCATTTCTAAATAATAAAATATTGCTTTTATGGAGATTATAAGTTATATACCAGGATGTTGTGAGGTGAATACATAGATAGAAATGCAAAATTGTTCATTTCTAGCAATGTTTCTCCTATTTTTAGCCAGCACTGAAAGGTCATGCCCTGTCTCTTCAATTTACAATATCTCTCACTACTGTCAACCTAGCCCAAAACTTTTTCACCACACAAAAGTGTATTGATTAACGTTTTATGAGATAGTGTTGGTTTGGTGGAAAATCAACAAATGACTCATTTGACTGCCGTGAGAATTCATAAAAAAAATGTATGAAATATTACTGTCTTCAGTCTGTTCTGTGTCAAGGAAATATTTTATGGAAAATTCTTTTGTTGTGCCTCTAACTGTCCTAAATACTTACAAATATCAGTATTTTTTATTCTTGCCCAGAGATTTTTTATGGGCGATAAACTAAAATAATCCTCTCCTTAGGTTGGTGCATTTTATCTCAACCTGAACGGAGCTCCAGAAGGCCCAGCTGGCACAGGGAAAACAGAGACAACAAAAGATCTGGCCAAAGCTCTGGCTGTCCAGTGTGTTGTCTTTAACTGTTCAGATGGTCTGGACTATATTGCCATGGGAAAAGTAAGTAACACTGCCTTCACAGTCTATGAAAATTGCAAGTCCATGTAGACACCAATATATATCTATAAAAAGTTCTCAGTATTTTCGGGTTTCATGGTGAATTGTCAAGAGTCATTTATATATGCAGCCTTTCAAACCTAAGAATCTGCTTATGCCGGCTTTAAGCATGGATTCATTTCTGAGAAGAAATTTGGGGATAAAGTTTTGGAAATTTTGTCTGCTCTCCATCAGATTTTTTACTTTTTAAACATATAAAGTACATGAACCAGAACTTCAAAATATATATCTGTAGTTATCCTTTAGAGATGGCTTGATGTCAGCCTTCTCTACACAAGAAACCCAGGTCCATTGAGTCACTGAAAAAAAAAACAGGTTTTTGATTTTTCCCATTCTCTGGTAGAAATCGAATCCACATACTTTCATCAAGAGGCAACCACAGTGTCCACACTAAGATCTCTGAAATCGATGGTGCCTTTATAATTGAGTCACATCATATGAAGAGGTTCAGAATGCTTAGGAAATTTTAGGAATGAAAACATTTGGCCTAATGAACTTGGCTTTGAAGAAAATGCTTGATGCCAACTAAATTTTTTTTTGAGATTTAATGCCAGATAATACTGGGAATTATTAGTTCCTCAACACATAAGACTTTTGTCACCGTATGACCAGATTGATTTATGTTTTACTCCAATTTGAGAGGAATATATTGCATGATTTCCAAATTAATGATTCTCAAAGTAGATCCTTTCTTGGAAGTTCCATGTTTAGAAGTGATCAAAATCAGAAACAATGCTTATTAAATTTCACGTCATCCTTTCCAGTTTTTCAAAGGATTGGCATCGTCTGGAGCATGGGCCTGTTTTGATGAATTCAACCGAATTGACCTGGAAGTTTTATCTGTCGTAGCACAACAAGTAAGTTGCCAGACTGGTATACTGTGAGACAGACAAACTGGCAAATAGACTGAGGACTTTGCTGAAAAAAATTTGACCAACTTTTATGGAACTAATAAAGAAAATTCTGTTACATTGTTAATAAACTTTGGTTCTTTCAGCAGTTTAGCTGTTTGACTGCAATCACTGTAACCCAAGCAAACAAACAAAAAATATTTCAGAAATCATTTCATACTCTTGAATATTGTAACCTCTGTTTAATGAAACACATAAAAATCAGAGGTAAAGTGGATGTTCAGCTCTCGGAATGATCCAAGATCAGTCGGTTTAAAAATTAGAAGATAATACAATTACTGTGTAAGAATTTGACAGTGAAAGGGTTAATTACATTTCAGATCATTTCATTTGAAGTAAGAAATTTACAGTGAATAGATAAAGTAAAGTATTTACTTATTTGTAAAATTTATGCTGTTTTCATAAGCAGATTAGAAAATCCTTTAATGTTCTTTGGAAACATTAATTGTTTTAAATCATCCTCTATCATGGCATTTTAACCATGTGTAAATTTAAATCAAAATATTTTAGAAATCCTTCACCATTCAGTGTGAGATTTGTCTTACTTACAGTCTTTTGAAACACAATGTGATTTTTGTGGAATTTGAAATATCCCTAGATTTTGTGCATCATCCGAGCTGTACAGATGAAAGTGGACACTTTTACATTTGAAGGCACGGAGCTAAAACTGAATCCAAACTGTTATGTCTGTATCACCATGAATCCTGGCTATGCAGGAAGGTCTGAACTGCCAGACAATCTGAAAGTGCTGTTCCGCACTGTGGCAATGATGGTAAGACTAGACAATCCACAAATCCTGTTTTTCCAATGATGTTAAGACAAGATAATCCATAAGTCCTGTTTTGCACTGCTGCAATGATGACAAGACAAGACAGTCCGCAAGTGTTGTGTTGCACTGTTGCAATGATGGTTAGACAAGACAATCTAAAAGTGTTGTTTTGCACTGTTGGAATAATAGTATAAGACAAGACAATCCACAAGTGCACTTTGCACTGTTGCAATGATAGTTAGGCAAGCCATTCCAAAATTGCTGTTTGGGCTGTTGTAATAATGGTAAGACAAGACAATGTGAACGCTCTGTACCACACTGTTGCAACGATGGTAAGACAAGACAATGTGAAGGTTACAATGATCTTTACTTTATCATTGGTTATATTAACTCAATCCTAGATATTTATGATGATAACTTCAGCTACATTGATACCCAAGTTTGCTTGGAAAAAAAAATCATGCCTGACATGGAACTATGAGCAGTTAGTGGCAATGAATCACATATAAGATTTTGGGAAACTACTCTTTTCCTTCAGAGATCAGGATAAGTGGAGAACCTGAGTGCTCATTTTAATTCAGAGTATAACTGTCAAACTAGTTTGCTGTGATAATGATATCAGATTGCAAATAGAGCACCTGCTGTCACAGTGAAGTGTAGAAAGTTTTGCAATGTGAAACATTTAAGACTAATTTTCCATTATTTTGCCAAATCAAATTATATATGTAATTTAGTTGCAGGAAACTATTATCTTGTGATTTCATTGCTTTTATGGATAAGATCTATTATTTGTTTCATTTTTTTTTTTGTAATTCTGTTTTGCAGGTACCAGATTATGCCATGATCTCAGAAATTTCCTTATACTCATTTGGATTTTTAACTGCACGAGATATGTCAGTTAAAATTGTGACAACCTACCGGCTATGCTCAGAGCAGCTGTCCTCTCAGTTTCACTATGACTACGGTATGAGAGCTGTGAAATCTGTGCTGTCAGCTGCCGGGAACTTGAAACTGAAGTATCCTGACCAAGATGAAGATATTTTGGTAAGGCAGAGGATCGTATGAGATGCGACACGATGAAATCTGGCTCTCGTCAAATTTTGAGCATATGGAGTTACTGGTATCGCTGTGAAGATTATCATTTCCCTTTCTGTGTGTGAAATAATTTTAGTCCTATCGAGTGGAAATTGAGATATTGGCAATCAAAGATGATGGGGGTGACCCTTTGCTGCAGCTGAATTTAATGAGAAAATGGCTGTTCGCTTCTGTTAATCCCTATCAATCCTTATAGGACTATACCACTACATTACAATTTTTGGGCTTCGACTCAATCTGTTTCAGCAAATTTAACTCTGAAATGCATTTTCAGATTGATATAGAAGGGTTCTGTGAAAACTAAAAACTGCATCAAGAATTCATTCACAATTGAAAACACATGATTTCTCCAGTCACCTCAGTTTGATGAGCGTCTGATTACATTGTGTCGTGTCTCATATGATGAGTATTAGTTAGAATTTGTATGTGTGTTCTTAAAAATTAATTGAGTAATCAAATTCTTATTTCAAAAGAGACTGACATGATTCTCCTGTCTTCTTAAAGCATTTATAAAATTTATAACACCATTTTGCTAACAAACAATTGCTGTTTACAAAATAACAAAAAATTTGCATCAACCTGAATCTGTATTTATATCTATATAATAACAATAATGCAATGAAATCTTCTTGCTAAAAATTCCTCTCTATCTTTAATGCTAAACCCTCATATAAATTGCAAATAGTTTGGAGATGACTCGAACCCCAGTAATTGTCTGTCCCTACTATGTTCTGCAGTCAGTTGTTAAATTTATTCTATCCCAATTAAGTGGGAATTTGGCCATTGTCCAATTTTGTTTAGAGAACATTCATAGATCAAGATTTTCCATAAAGCAAAATGTACAACACATTTTCACTTAATTAGAGGGATTAGTGTTTGCAGTGTGACAAAGGTGAAATAAGGTTAATGAATTGCTCATTTTCCAGTTTATCATTGCTGTTTGCTTGACCTCACCAGATCCTGCGATCTATCATTGATGTGAACTTACCCAAATTTTTGGCACACGACATTCCTTTGTTTAATGGCATCATCTCCGACCTGTTTCCTGGACTGAAGCTTCCGCAGGCTGACTACAAAGTCTTCCTAGACGCCATGCGCCGAGTCTCTGAGAAAAACAACCTACAGTTTGTCCCATTCTTTGAGGAAAAAATTATCCAGACCTATGAAATGATGCTAGTACGACATGGGTATGAGTTTTGAAAAAAGATCACTCTTTAGTAAACCAGTTGTTTCCTATACAACAGTTTTTAACCTTCTTGTTAAATATAATGTATTATTTTTTAATTCTTAGTGTTCAATACCATATATGTACAGGTACAGTATCCCTGAACTGAAAACCTATAAAGAAATATTAATAGCAATAGTAAAATTGTATCTCTAATATGTCTATACAAAGTGTTTTAGACGTAAAAGTGCTCTGGATCATAACAAATGGCAACATTCACATACATAGCTCATATTCATTTCATACCGATGTAGGATAAAGAGGAAAACTGTGATATAAACTACTCCAGTCAGAGCTTAATGAGCATGAAAAGAGAGGACATGTTCTCAACTTGGGCTAGTGTTGCATGGAAAAATGGACATCTCCATGACAGAATGTAGTCTAGGATTTACAGTTCAAAATCTATAGCTGACATATATTTGATGATGATGATGGTGATTTGTCCAGGTTCATGATGGTGGGTGAGCCCTATGGCGGCAAGACCAAAGTACTGCAGACTTTGGCAGAGGGTTCGTGTCTTCTGTCCAGCGAAGGTAGCGAGGAATACTTGGGCATCCAGTACTGCATCATCAACCCTAAATCCATCACCATGGGACAGCTGTATGGGCAGTTTGATCCTGTCTCTCATGAGGTATTAGCTTTGTTCTAAGAAATCACTCAGTTTTCTCATACAAGAGTATTTAACCCTTATACAGTCAATAGATTCTGCTGGAATGTCAGGGGTTCTATGATGTCATTAATATTCAGGTTCAGTAAGAAATGGCAGTTTATGCTACAAGGTGATATTATAATATAAGTACCCTATTATGACACTGTACGCTGTTTAGGGAGAACAATTCCATTATAAAATATGAATAGCAAGTCTTTGACCAGATCAGCCTTTTGACACTTGTAGGATTTACAGACACTATTGTGACAGTTCAGTCTCTGGTTATATGAGGTATTTTGTTGGTTCTGAGACAGTCCCCAATTTGTTTGCACAAGTGCCTTTCTGTCATGAAGCACTGATAAATTCTTGGACTCAATTGTCTCTCAATTGTTTTTAAGAGAAAAACTTACAGTTTGGTCTTTTGTCTCATGGGCTATGATGTCAGTTCTTAGACAACACTCAACTGCCTTTCAAAACAGTCATCAAGAGACAAAAAAAGTGACTATGTGATCTTGTCTCTTGTAAAATATTGTGTTTCTTCTGAGAAAGCATTCAATTTTTTTGTGCAAGAGCATCTGGAAGACAAAAAAATGTGATAGTTTTGATCTTGTGTGTCATGATGTATTATATTAGTTTGTAGCAGCACTCAGACTTTCTGCATAAGTGTTTTTCAAAGACAATAATGGGTTCAGTTTGATTGTATGTTTGCTGAGGTATTGTGTCAGGTCTTAGATAGTATTTAATTTTCTCACATACGAGTCTTCAAGAGATAATATGGTGAGAGTTTGACCCTGTCTCTCATGAGGTTAGCTGTCATCATGTTAATTCATAGACAGCAGATAAGCTTTCCGCTCAACAGCAAGAATGAGAAAGATGTTTTCAAGGTATTCCATCTTCAAGGGTAGGAATTAACTTTGCTTAGACATGGATGAACAGGCTGAAAACATAAAATTGCCAGGCATTATTATGAATCCATGTACTGAAGTATTAGAAAAGTTTGTATAAGGAACAAACTTTACAGCTTTCTCACACTGAATGGACACTGTAGCTGGGCATATCTTATACCTTGCATGGGAAGATATCATTTGTCTATTAAATCCATATTTTGTTACTTTTATCTCTGTCTTGTCTTTTGTTGCAATATGAGGTGGTTTTGAACGAAATTTTCAGTGGTCTGACGGTGTGACAGCCAACAAGTTTCGAGAGTTTGCCCAGACCGACAGTCCTGATAGGATGTGGGTTATCTTTGATGGGCCAATAGATGCAGTCTGGATTGAGAATATGAACACCGTGCTGGACGATAACAAAAAACTGTGCCTGATGAGTGGTGAAATTATACAAATGAGCAATGTCATGACCATGGTGTTTGAAACAATGGACCTTTCTCAAGCTTCGGTTTGTGAATTATATATATCTTTTAGTTTGTATGACTTAGTAGATAAAAGAACTTATTTCTCCAAAATATATTTGATGATTATATTTAACCTTCATTGATGAATATGAGGATTAGCATAAAGTTGCAGTGATGCTCTCTGAAGAGTGTTTTAAATATTCAGAGTGATAATGGACAAAAGTTTGAAACTATATTTCTTAAATTGTGCTATTGTGTAAACGATTAAAAGTTGTATATTTTAGAGATGCCTGACATGGAAAACATGTTAATCAGAGACAGCCGGGATATTTTTTTTTTTGGTTTGAATTCCTCACTGCTAAACTTCTGTGCAAAAGAATTTAATTTTAGCTCGATGTTTTTTTTGATGGGTGCAATGAATGGAGGCAAAAAAGTACAGTATCACATCTCCACAAAGTGTCATTTTTAATCACAGGTCAAAGCTTTGAACATTATGTTGCGTTCTGCAAACAGCTATTTTGGCAGATCATTTAACACTTTACCTACGACACCCATAAAAGCTAACATTCATAGGTCTATACACTGGCTGTCCTAAAGCAAGAAATAGTATTCTTTTGTAAAACGTCAACATTAATTGTATATTTCAGATATAAAACCTTTATACTGTCTTGTATCTGAAGCCACACAGCTTCAACAAGCGTAAATATGTAGACTATACATGTGCTTCATATGGAAAGAGTTAAACATCTTATGAATCTATTACTTTTTATTTTAATGTCAGCTCCAGAGAATACAATAATTATGCAGAACCCATACATTTGTGGATGGTCACAAGAAAGATCTCTGGAGATTGTGAGCTTAGCAAATTGTTGGCACTGATTACTTCATTTCTCATTCCATGTCATTTACTCTTTCACTCTCTTTTCCTTGTTGTCACTGTCTGTCTCACATCAGATTATCCATCTCTTTCTCTCTCTCACATAATATACAAATACATGTTAATTAATATATGAATATTTATGTGAATATATGTGAATAATGTTTCTCTATAATACCTGAAGGATGTGTATGATATACCTGTTTTGCCAGCTGTACCTAAAATATGTATATTTTACATTATTATTACCTATTACCTATACCTGGCTGATCTTTTGCTTCTTCCAGCCAGCCACTGTCTCTCGCTGTGGAATGGTCTACTTGGAGCCCTCCACGCTTGGATGGAGACCACTGGTCAAATCATGGTTAAATACCCTGCCTGATCTGGCCACCAGTGACATGAAGGACATGCTCAACAGTCTCTTTGAGTGGCTGGTTCAGCCATGCATCGATTTTGTTCGTCATCATTGCAAGGTAGTATTCAAGATTAAATATAGGGCAGAAGTGATGTCTAAAGTCTAGACTGTACCATAAGGTCTTACCTTTACACACCAAACCCAGCCCTTGTTTAACCTTCATTGTTATTGTACTGTGACCCATCCTTTTTCTGTCTCATTACAACTTTCTGTACTTTTGTCATGTATTTCACTGGTATTTGATGAAAATACATAATTTCATTCCATGTCTGCAAATAAAGGTATATTTTCAATTGGTGGGCACTGTAATACAGAAATTATATTACCAAATAAATGCGCGATTAAACTGCAGAATGATATTTGTACTGAATTGGCCCTGCTTAATATGCAAATGGTGACATTATACTCTTAAGATAAAATATATATATATATCTGTTTCATGTGAAAAAGCTGCTGCTGGTTCAGTTGTCATGGCTGATCAGGAATATTTCAAGTTTAGTGGCAAACATTCACAAAGCAACATCAACTTACGTGATATTTTCATACTTTTCTCAAACCAGAATTACGGTCATCTCAGCCATTTCAATCACATGTTCTCTTTGTACATTTCATTGTCATATTAAAAACTTGTTAACCAAGAATAAGTCCAAGCCAATCACTCCAAATAATGTGATCTCTTTTATAACGTTTCATTAGTATACAAAAACTGCTTGTTATTTATACATTTTAGCTTAAAGTAGAAATATAGTCAAGCCTGTGACTCCAGTTAAAATTTTCTCCCAGCATTTCATTAAAATGTTAACAATAGTTTGATATTTTCAGATCTCAAATCCAGTTAATGTAATTTCTTCCCAGCACTTCACTAAAATTTAACAATGGCTTAATATTTTCAAATATCAAATCCAATTAATGTAATTTCTTCCCAGCACTTCATTACAACATTAACAATAGCTTGATATTTTCAAATCTCTGTTCATAATAAGAATATATTCCAGCAAGTTATTCCAAATGTTGTGATTTCTTTCTGTTGTCTCACTGATGTTTTGACAATTATTTGATGTTTTTCACATCTTTCTTCATATGAGGAATACATTCGAGCCAGTCATTCCAACCAAGTGGTCTCCTTGTGCAGTTTCATTGACATGTTGCTGGCACCAAACCTGAACCCAGAAAATGTCCAAGCCCACAAGCATCTTAAGACCTACTACATGGTAAGTGATGCCCCGAAGGGGCCCGGGGTATATAAGTAGGTTCTTTGCTCCCTCCTACAAGTGGTGAAACCCTGCGATTGGTGGCATGTCACCCTTGGAATGCCATCCTCGACGTTCCAGGGGTGACATGTGTTCTCTCTTTTCCTTGCTCCTATCTTCTGTCCCATTCTCTTTCCTCTCTTCTTCTTGATGTGTAAACATATCTTACCCTGTTTGGCACAATATAGACATAATTATGCTGATGTGCCATTAAACTGCAACACAAAAACAAACAAACATGGTAAATGTTCATCTGTGTTGGTCAAGGAGATTGAAATAGCATGTACCTGGTTTACTCAATCTACTCTCATTACTCATCTTAACCTCTTTAACCGTTTTCTTGCAAAATTGCATTGAAAGTATGTAAAAAACACGTAATATCTCACTGTCTGAGCTTTTAAAAGTTAACCAGAAAAACAGTGCATCATCTTAGCTATGATTCCTAATGAAAATGGATATTATCACAGATAGTTTCACATATTTCTGGCAAAGTCCTAGTAAGTTAATCAGTGATTTTGGTTCTCGTTAAGCAAAGTGTGAATGGTCAGTCTTGTGCCAAAATTGATATCTTTTTTAAGTGTCACATAATCCCACAGCTACAAATACCCCATACATCTGCATTGGTATTAGAGATTCACATATACCATACCTATTGTACAGTCAAGCATGGAAAACTCAAATTTCTTAGAGATTGAAAAATGTGTTAGAGATTTCTGTAATTCGAGATTTCTGTCAGCCTTTTTTTTTACAAAAGAATAGAAGGATTACTAAAGAGATATAACCATGATGACACCAATGAGGTCCGATCTTAACAGTATGCTAAGAATTAGTATACCTCAGTTCATCTTCATGACTTCATCCACTGTCTTTCGGACAGTGTATTACCAGCCACATCGCTGTTCGTGCATCACATCATGTGAGCTATGGTTATTCCTTGCAATAATCCTGCCTACCCCTATTTCTCCAGCATGCCTTTCCCTTATCATCAAACAGCCAGGGTGGGCAAAACCAGACAAAAAAATGGGCTTAATCAGACATTCTACGACTTTGAGAGCCGATAGATGGTAATGAAATCGTTCAAGAAATCCATGTTGAAAGTTCAAGAAATGAGTGTTAATAATAAAAAGAAAACATAGAAATTTAAATGGCACTGATAAGAACATTCAACATTTCTATGAATTTGAGATTTCCATGTTCAAGTTTTCTGTGCTCAATTGTATATTCTTTCTCTAATTACAAGCAAAATATGTGTTTGCATTACTTTTAATGATTCTGATATGCTCACGCCTGTACCTATTTTATCTCTTCAGTCAAAATATGATCTGTGATTCCTTCCCATTCTTATCTAGAAACATTTACTTTTAAGATAATGACTGTGTGTTGGTATAAGTGCTGATTTATTTATCATTTCAGCTGGAAATTTTCATGAATTGTGAAAATGAGTGCATATTTTGTCACTATTTCAAGTCATGTGATCTTTTTCTACATCTTAGTGATTTCTTGTTTATCAGTTAATTAGCACAATGATGGTTACATGGAAGTTATTCATGTCACGTGTCACATAAGTATTTGATTTTATATATTTTGTATGTTTCTGCTGCAAAGCTTTTCTTACTATTCTATATTACATATATATTAGTACAACTACTATTGTGGCCTCTACTGAAAAGTATGCATTTTCATACCATTCCTTGCAGATAGCACTCCTATTCTGCTTCCTTGGAAGATAGTAGGCTTTATGTGTATATGAATGCTCGTATTGTTTCATTACTTTGAACTGGAAACTTTTTTTTGAGCTACCACACATACAACATTGTCTTATCTGTCCATACAGGCAGCGTTTCTGTTCTCCATTCCCTGGACCATCGTCGGCTGTGTGGACAACAACGGAAGGAAAAAGTTTCATGAGTTTTACCACCCAATCTTGGAAGGGAAGAGCGCAGACCATCCTATACCTGATACTATCAAGAAACTTGACACCATGTTTCCTCCAGAGAACACTGTATGGGATTATTTCTATGATGTAAGTCTTGCAGCGCCCTTGATAGTTTCACTTCTTTGTTCATATTTAGAATCCACATTTGAGCCAGGCACTTTAGTATGTGTGACTATTTCTTCTATTTCAATGACATGTTAGTAACTATAGTTTTCTTTTTTTTTGTTTTTTTTCATGTTTGGAACACGTTGATGGTTTTGTTTTCAGTCATTGGCCTTTTTAATTCTGAAATGAACTGAAATTCTAAACCCAATCAAATTCATACTGTGCAGGATTTCAACTTACAGTGGTCAGAACTAAATATTACAATATAAGATCAAGATTTTCATGACATAAATGAAGTGAAAAATTTTTATACAGGCAATATATTAGTAACTAGGCAGAAAACTCTTGAAAAGGCTGCTGGGATTTAGCTACGAAAATAAAAATACAAAGAACTGATTTTCATAAACTTTCAAAGTTGATGAGTTAGTTTCTTTTCTAAATTTCATGTTACAGAGTAAATATATTCTGCTAAAGTCTACAGATATTGATAAAAAATGTTTGAAGAAATTTTACCTCTTCCTCTACAATATTTAAAGGGTGTAAAGTTTTGCTATTAATCTCATAGTCTAGAGCTTTTGTTGGAATGAATTTGATAACAGTCACTTCCATTTTAAACATTCTCTTTTACTTTAAATCACAAAGTGGAACAATAGAAAAGTCCTTTTAACTTTACCAAATGTGTGAACTGTATGGTTATGTCATAATGTTGAGTCCTGTAGTAGTAATGGATTGACTTGGCTGGTTGTTCCTCAGCAAAAAGGCAAAGGTGTCTGGATGCACTGGAATGCCCTGATCAAGTCAGCAGCGAGTACCCCAGGCCACAAGCCCAATGTGCGACAGATGTTAGTGCCTACAGTGGATACGGCCAGATACAGTTTTCTGATGGACCTACACATTGCCTCTGCCAGGTAGGATCTCAAAGGAGTTAATGAATTTTTCTATGCTCTGTTGTGAAAGATTAAAAAATTATGAAGCCTGAAACTCATTTGTAAAGGTACACCTTTGTACTTCCTTTTCTATTAGAAAAAAGATTCACTGTTGACCTTATGCTTTAGCAACATTATGTCACAGACTAGTTTTAATTTTCAGAAACCTGGACATTCTATGTGTTTTTTTTTATTAATTTGTATTCATTCTAATTCTTTGTGAAATGCAATCATTGGTAAAAGTACATTTTAATGAAAAACAACAACAGTTTTATATAAGGGGTTACAGTCTTCACATGTTTTCGTGCAGCAAAATCTGTTAAGGCTGGTATAAAGTAAGGGTTATAGATTTTCAGATTATATGCACATATCTTGTTAAATTTTACTTTTTTTATTTGCTTTTTTATTTTTATTTTATCTATTTATTTTTTTTCTGTTCTGTGTTTCCAGTTTATTTCTCATGAGATGTAATTGAGGTAGAGCCAAAATATTCTTTGTTTGTGATAGCAGTTTCATGGTCGTTGTCATAAAAATAAATAGATATAAAGCTGGACCTTGACTCTGTATACATTTTTGACACACTCAAAATGTCTGCATGCAGTTTATTACAATGTATAATGGACATCATAATGGACACTATATTATGTATCAGCAGATTCTCTCACAGAGCCATAAGACAATCTATTTTTGTAGTATTTACTGAACACTATGGTGAAATTTCATTCACAACTTGTATTCCTGATAAAAGTCTACATGTTTTATCTATCAGGTCTAAACAGATCAATAAGATGTTTTGCCCCCAGGGCAAATGAGTCGGAGTCGCAGGGCAATTTTGAGCTACGGCCGTTTTTAACTATTTTCCAACTGAGATACCAGTTTATCTTTGTTCACAAAACAAAAAGGTAACTTTTTTTAACCTGAAAACAAAAATAAATTTGGTATCTGAGTCAGAAAATAGTTAAAAATGGGCATAGCTCGAAATTGCCTGGCGCAATTTCCAACTGATTTGCCCTGGGCACAAGAAAAATGATAAGTTTCAAGTATTTTTGCTGGGTTTATTTTGCTTCTTGTTGCTCCAGGCCCCTACTATTTGTGGGTCCAACAGGCACAGGTAAAAGTGCCTATGTCTCTAAGAAAATGATGAGCGAACTTCCACAGGACAAATTTATTGCTTCCATTATCACCTTTTCTGCACAGAGCAGTGCCAACCAAACTCAGGTGAGGTCATCTCTTCTAATGTCATTTTGTAGAAGAGCAAGTCACAACCACTTATGAATTTGTGGGTTGGCTCTGAGAGACTTCCCGTACAAAGTTAGACAATAGGCTTCCCTTGGGTCAGTGTCAGCAGATAGTATACGGGATTCTGTTCAAAATATTTATTAGGCTATCAGGAGTTTAACCCTTAAAGGATCACTCACATATATTTCCACCGCAGGTCACACTATGCAGAGTCCCGATTGTGTATATTTCCCTCACCAGACCATGCTTTGTTTACCTTGGTTTCAAAACTAAGGAAGCAGAAGTAGAGCGGTTTATATTATATACTTTTTTTTCTGACATGACCTAAAATTAAGGAATTTTCCAAAACATAGCCAGTCCTGAGGGAATAATAGTGCTCCCCATGGCCGGTTCTTTAAGGTTAATTTGAAGGTTAGGATTATCCGTAGTCTATATCAGACTTGCTTTGAGAGGAAATGTCAAATGTTGAACCTTAGCAGGATTATGTAAGTTATAGTGGGTAATTGTTGACATAATGGAAACCAATGCTATGATTTAAATGTTTAAGAAGACCGTCGATGCGAATATACCTGCCTTTAAGTCAGAGATGATCTTTTTCTGCTTCTGTGGCACCTAGGAAATTATTATGTCTAAACTGGATCGGCGGCGCAAAGGTGTTTTCGGACCTCGTCCAGGCAAAAAGTGCATCATCTTCATTGACGACATGAGCATGCCTCAGAAAGAGATTTATGGAGCTCAGCCTCCTATTGAGCTGTTGAGGCTATACATAGACCATGGGCATTGGTGAGTGGTAGGATTTGTTAGAGAATGGCATAGATTGTCTAGGTATTTTTTGACAATACTTCCCAAGATTTATTTGTGTTATGAGGTGAATCATTCTCTCACTATCTCAGGCTTAACCCCTTCACTATTACACATATTTCCTCCCCCAGTGCTAAGAAAATTTCACAAAATAGGCAGAATCGCCAGTGGACTATAATGCAATTTCATTTCTGTTGAGACTAAAACCCCTTCATTGTTCTATTGATGTACAACGTACATCATAATATGGCTCAGGTCAAATGCATTAAACCGTGTTTTACAGTGGTATACACTGTACATCAATAGAGCATCTGGCCCCGAGTCATATTATGACGTACATAGTATACCAAGAGAGCAATGAAGGGATTAATCACATGGATAAACTATCCTCATTTCTCTGAGATACCTATATATAATGTGTATATGCAGAGAAAGAGAGAGAGATCATGGACAGCAGTGAGTTTATGGATATGCTTAACTTATCTATGCCCAGTAAGGAATAATTTAAACCATCAAGATGTTTTTGGACAATAGGAGCCAAGATTTATTCAACATGTGAAAGTAAATGATCCCTTGATCCCACTTGGACAGGCTATCTATTTCTCTGTGATATATCCCTGCTAATTTTTAATAGTCCAGCACAGAGTTTATCTGTGTACATATAAATGAGATGCGACATGATGAAATTGGGCGCTCGTCAAACTGAGGCAACCAAAGAAATCACATGTTTTTCGACAGTGAAGGCATTTTTAATGCATTTTTTATTCTTCACAAAACCCCTCTATATCAATCTAAAATGCATTTCAGAGTTATATTTGCTGAAATAGATTGAGTAAAGCCCAAAAATTGTATTTAAGTGGCATGGCCAAATAATGATTAATAAGGATTAACAAAAGTGATCGGACATTTTCTCACTAAAATCAGGTCACTCCATCTACTCAAAATTTGATGAGAGCCTAATTTCATCATGTCACATCTCAAATGTTTTTGGCAAAGATATGTGAGAAGAAATGGAGAATAAAGATTTTTATATTACATCAGAGGAAATTTGGTGAGGTCAAAGCCAAGTCTTCAGTGATAGTACCATAATAACAAGTGATTTGTGTTCACAATTTGTGAAATTTTGAGTACTGAAGTGAGCCTGGGGATTTACAGTTAAGGATTTGAGGGTTCAAAGGTATAAATTGTAAAGAATCACTATTATAAATTCAATAAATTCAGTAAATCAGAATCAATTAGGAGAAATAATGAACCTGTCCATTTGGTATCATGGTTTGAAATCATTGACACATCATGATGTTATGGTATGTTCTCTTTTGGAGAAGAAAGTGCATTGTTGCTAATAAGTTATCTTCATGTTTACTGTCATCCATGATTAAATGGTATGAGCACAATTTGCTCATGTGGACAATGCAGTTTTATCTTATCTCATTGTTGAGTTCCCTATAAGGATTATCCCCTGTAGTGTTGAGATAAGAAGGATTCTAGAAGAGAACTCACGGCCTTCATGGGAGACGTTTTTAATATAGGTCAAACTGATACTGCCCTGCAATTTAAAGCATGCACACCTCAATATTGGTTTTTTGGATGATTAAAGTGAATGTTACTTAAAATAAACATGTTTGGTTGAACTCATTCTTTCGAATCTACGTTTTGAATCAGACGCTCTCACGAGTTTACTATTCAGTTATTATCGCCTTTTTAGAAAAACGTCAAACATAGCAAGTTTTTTTTTAGCTTTATGCAAATAGAAACACAGATCTTTATGCAAGAAGGTTGTGTGCCCAATTTCAAATGGATACATTCAGCAGTTTTCGAGTCCATAAGTCTTTTTTGGATTTTGTTGCAGATTTATGGTATAGAAAATGATGAAGTAACTAAGATAAAACCTCTATCCCTGTCTGTTGCCAGGTATGACTTGAAAGACACGTCCAAGATCACCTTGATTGACCTACAATTCTTGGCTGCAACAGGGCCCCCTGGTGGTGCTCGCAGTGCTGTGACGCTCCGATTTACACGTCATTTCTCTGTTGTCTCAATGAATCCATTCAGTGACGACGCCATGATTAAAATTTTCTCCACCATTATAAACACTTACCTTAAGGTAACCATCAGTGATGGGAAATACTTTTTTATTGGTTTTACCATATTTAGTGTCACTGATTACTTACAGTTGGAGCAAGAGAGTCTTAGTATGAAGATTTCTGAATGAGGAACTCAAGATCTATGCATTTTTTTTGTCATCAGAGTTTATAATGATAAAACACATCATTGTCCATTATTCACCATTGTAAAATTCTTACATGGACATGAAAGATCTATCCTGTTCAGGTTTCACAAACAGTACAAAGCTCTTCCTGTTCAGCTTTTGAAACTGTTTTGAATTCATCAATATAGAGACAAATAGAAACACAAAATATTAAATGTTATTTGTATTGCATGTTCATTTGTCTTCATGCATATGAATTATATCTATACGTGATTGCTGTCATGTGTTAGTGTCATTCTTTTAAAAGTAATCTAACTGCTCTCATGGACATACAATATAGTACTGCCTAATCTAATCCAATCTAATCTAATACAGTACAGTACAGTACAATACAATGCAATGTGATGCCATCAAACATAACATAACATAATATAACATAATATAACATAACATAATATAATATAAAAGAATACAATATAACTAAGCTAAGCTAATCTTATCTAATCTTATCTGATCTAGCTTTATATTGTCTTATGGGTGGTATTGTAAAAGAATTGTAATTTATATTATATTGTATTTTGTTATTGTACCAAATCTCTTCTTTGTCTTTTCACATTTTATCTGTACTTCCAAGAAAAACTCATGTGAAATTGTAAAGCTCTTTGAAGATGTTTATTGACTTTCAATTGGCTGTGTCCATAGCAAGAGGAATTTGCAATGGAATTTGTGGGATTAGGGAGCCAGATTGTACAGGCCACCATGGCTGTGTACAAAGGCGCCATTGATGGTCTTCTGCCTACACCACGCAAATCTCACTACGTTTTCAACCTGAGAGACTTCTCCCGAGTCATCCTTGGAGTTTGCCTCATCCGGAAAAATGAAATGCCAGACAAGTTTTGCTTCATTCGGTGAGAACTGATTTATATCGTCAGTGTCACAAGCAACTCACACAAGTCAGTTTGAGTACTTTTTTCACGGGAGACTAAAAATTGACGTCAAACTACATACAGGGGCTTTTACATGGGATCTTTGCAGATTTTTTTCCTGCATTTCTATTGGTCAGTTTGATTCAAGATGGTGTCACAGTATATATTTTTAGCTCACCTTGAAGGAGGAAGAAAAACCTCAAAATTCCCAAATTTCAGACTTATGCAGAATGCTTGCAGCACAAACGATATGTAATGTACTCAGGAGAAACCCCTCAGTTAATAAACATTTGTGAAATGAAAGTAAACTTCTGAACATTCTTTGTCTCAAAATATCACTTACTTAACAGCACCAACTAGCATTCCTTAAACATGAATATTTCTGTCCCCAGAGAAACCCAGCCACCTTGGCAATTTGTTTTGACACTTTTGAGGTTGAACATTTCTGTACATTTTAAACATTTATTTTAAAAAATCAAGAGAAATCTCCATTTGACCCAAACAAGTCTTAAAATGGGTGGCAGATAGACCTGGGCACAACTAGAGTAATTATGCATTGAAGAACAAAGGTTGAGTAATAAACCACTGCTTGACTACTCGGGCTCATGGATACCACAAACTCCTAACACATGTCTCTCAGAATTTAACCCTAGGGATGTCGGAAGGAACAGCTAGAATGGCAATGTTTCCACAATGAAATTGATTCAAGTTCAAGAACTTACAGTTAAGAAGTAAATTACAAAACATATGGAGAACCAATGTCCTGTGACTGTTATGTAACTATCTGAAAAGTAATTCATATATAAAGTATAATGAGCAACGCTTGGGCAAATCTAACTCTGACATTTTCAGGGTTAAATGTGGAGTGATACTCAGTGTCTGTTATGTTATTGTAAGCAGGTCAATGGCAACAAGTTTTATTATTATCTTTTTTTAATGATAAAATAAAAGGCTACGGCTATTGATGTCATGTGGCCACAGTAGACCCAAAATCTATTGAGGCCATGTGCCCTCCACTCTGTTGACTGACACTGTTTTAGTACGAAGATGTATCAAGCTAAAAATGTTCACCTAGCCCAAACCCAAATAAACTTCTCGAATGGCCACAGTAGTCACTCCGAAAAGAAAATGGGTGGTATAGGAGAGGATGAGAAGGGTGTGGGAACATTGTGTCCTAAGGGGTATAGTAGTTTTGATAGAATTTGATTCTCAAAGTGCAATCATTCTTCAATGTCAGCCTTTCATATTTTTGTTTAACTTTGTCTTTCAATTGCCTTGAAATAGCTTCAGTTACTCAAAAAAAAAGTTATTATGAGTTTTGGTCATAAAATTGGCCCTGACTATTTTGGCCTATTGGTGCAGCTAGACCTGGAAATCTATTTGGGGCCTGTTGATGCCCCTCTTTCTCTCTGTCTGTGCATAAGAAAGTTATTGTATCCAGTTATTTATGTAACATTTTGGGGGAAGGGGCTGCACCCCCCCACTCCTCCCCTCTTCCCAAAAACTGCGAACAAATGCTCCCAAGATCTTGTCCTTGCATGTGCGAGCCAATACAAAATTGCTTCGCCTATACTATGTGATGCAACTTTTTTATTTGCCTATGCTTCCTCATTGCAATAGTAGGCTCAAATAGTCAGTCCGAATAAAATTTTATTCATCCCAGCTTCTCAAACTCTCAGGCATGACATTTGATTTGTTTTTGTTCCAAACCTTAATACAAATCTTGAATAAGTTCTCAGTGTGAAGATGAAGGCAAGTTGTCTTCACAAATTGTGATGATATGTTATAAGATTCCACATCATGAATAATTGAGTCTTGGGCTGCTTAATTTGCTTGAAGACATTTCATAGTTATCCTGAACAGTCACGAATCAGCTTGAATGAAAGCAAATATGAAAACTGAAAATCTTCTGAAATTCATGAAAGATTATAGTTTTGTTATCAATCCAGTTTGTTACCTAGTCATTTGTTTTCATCTACATAGTCAGAAAGTGGCACAGTCAACCCTCTTCATGTTTTATCTATTCATTATCAGTTTGAGAAAATCAACATTAACTCTAGAACTGCGACCCAGCCTAAGGGCTGCAACGCCCTGCGGCGCGTCTTGCCGGCTTGTCAATCTGCAT